>CAUYQV010098996.1:0-21134 GCA_963574575.1 Galagoides demidoff | reverse complement strand
GGTCTATTTTTAGATCTCTAAGTGTTCTCCAGACGTCTTTCCAAAAGGAACGTGTTAATTTGCATTCCCACCAGCAATGTAGGAGTGTTCCCTTTTCTCCACATCCACGCAGGCAACTCTGGTTTTGGGATTTTGTGATATACAGATGTCTTCCTTCATCTTGACCAGCTCCTCAGTTTTATTCTTCACTTAACTGACAGGTCAAACTTACAGAAAGGCAGAGTCTCCCCGGGGTCCCCTTTCTTCTGCTAATACTCGAACTCCCTTCTTTGTTCTCTCCTCCGTCTCTTTCATAACTATAACCATCATCCTGATGAGAATCAGATTATTTTTTAAAATTTTGACAACCAAGGAGAGATGCCATTATTACTGATTATTACTTTCCTTTCCCCAGCAACTTAGAAATGCTGGTTGGTTTTTGTGATGATGAGGGTGCTTTGTGGGGGGAAGTGTTCCCCTGGGTAGAGGAAGGCGAGGCAGCCATGCAGTGAGGTTCAAGTGCAGACTCCTTAGCTCAGCACTCAGGGTTCTTCTCTCCCTCCTTCTTTTCTTTTCTCTCCTCCTACCTCTCCTCTACATTCTCTATTTGCCTTCTCCTCTTCTAATTGCCAGTGACCTTTCGGTATGAGATTAATTACTTCTGGCCAATACTGCGCTAAGTAGAAGTGTCTCGGCTGGGATGCCCACTCGTCTGAGTGTTACTCATGACGTGAGTCATACCTGTGCTCCACCTCTGCAGACACCTCTGCCCCAGCCCAGCTTCTGCTGTGTCTGCTCATCCCAGCAATTGGGATGCTGTCTTGTGGAGCTGTACACAACTCTACCATGTTCCACACAGAAGTCTTCCAAATAGTTGAAACAAACTCTGTCATATTCTCTCTAAGCTTTTGTCATCCAGTCCCTTTTGTGTTAGGCCTGGACTCTCAAGTGAAAGAACTTGATTTTTTCAGTATCTCTGCTAGAGTGCGATGCTCAGAGATAAGGGATTCTCTGGTCAGCCCACAGGATAATAAATCTGATTTCTTTGTCCTGAACATGCTGCCTCTGTGAATATGCCATATCCTTGCCTGTACTCTTTTTTGTGGAGCTCAAAACATACTAATGTTTTCTAAAAAACTTGTGTCCAGCTTTTTATTCATATGACTTTTCCATCATCAGAATGCTTTGTCGTCCTCATTTTAATAATTGAGGGTTAGTCATTTGTAATCATATTATAACCTGCATAATCAGTTCCTCTTTTTGAACGTACAGGTTGTTTCTGGCTTTTCTTGGGCGAGCTCTTGTAAGTGAAAAGACCTGGGCCTCAAGTCTAGTTATTAGGGCAGTGTCATTAGTTTTAAATTATATAGTTTGAATACAGTCATGGATTTCATGTGTGGAATTACAGGAGTTTCTGTGCCATTTTGTTTTATAGATTTATTTTTTTTCTTAGTAAAGTTCCTAGGAGGAAATTAAAATCCTTCTCAGAAGAATGAAGTCATAGTAAAATACAAGAGCTGTCACATTTTTGAGTATTTAGTCTGTGCCAAGCACCATCGTGAGCACTTCATTTTGTCTCCACTGACTTTTTACAGATGAAGGTATTATTATCCCCATTTTCCAAATAAGAGAGCTGAGACTTCATTCAAGAGCTTAAGCAACCTCTTTAAGACACTCCTAGTAAATGTAGAGCCCAGATACAAAGCAGACCTGTGTCATTCCCATTATTCTGGGCCCCTAAGATGAGTTTTAAAACAACTGACTGCATGAATGAATGAAATAATGACCCCGTGTGATAAGATTCCTTGGGTATCATTATCTGCCTTTAATGGGGAGGATGGAAACTTGGAAATGAGCTACTGTGTAAATAATAAAGGGTGACCCCCTTTGGGCAGGTGCAGCCTGGGGGCCAGGGCTGGCACACAGGGGCTCAACATGCAAATGTGTCACAAGTTACAGAGTGAGCATTGACCTCCGGTTGTCTGACTTCATGTTCTGGCCACCTTCATCAGAGCGTATCATGCTTCTCCATCATACACTCTTCTTTTTCCAAATCAGATGACCCCAAATATAGCCACAATTTCTAAGTGGGCGGCAAACAAACAGAAAGTAATAATTACCTTTCCGAGGCTATGGATGCTGGTGTTATGAATAATAACAGCTATAATTGAATCAACTCTTATCAAGCATCGGGCATTATGCCAAATACCTTACATGCATGAGTTTCATTTATCACAAACCAGTCAGATGGGTCATGTCATTCTCCTTCTGGAGATGAGAAAGCTGAGGCTGAGAGCATTTCAATAACTTTCTTGGGTTCATATCACCGATTCCAAAGCTCAGGCTTCGAGAGTAGCCAAGTAGTATTATGGGTTCTCCTGGCACCCTCCCATTCTTGTTAAGCCACCTTTTAGTAGAGAATCTTTTCTGTGAACATGTTTGGATTTATTTTCCTAAAGTCTAACACACACATGGCTGAGCAAGCGTAGGATTTTTTTCCTTGACATATATGAATGCTAAGGTGGCACAAATATTTGTTCCCCAGATCCTGATGGTTTCTATCATATTCATTAATTCCTCTTTAGTGGCTATATTTGGATATGATATCCTGGTCTTTTCCTGAGATCAAAATCACCAGCAAAATACAGATTTACTGTCTGGGTTGCCTTGAATCAAGTAAGGCCATCAGTTACTTTCAAGGTGGCCAGAGTTTTGTGTCCTTGCCAGCACATCCTGTGAACTTACTCTGTGTCTTGCTCTAGAAAAGCCTCATCTGTATTTTCTCTGAGTTGTAGAAATGAGGGGATGGAATAGGGATCTGCTGTACTCTTCCCATTATTTTTTCTCCTTTTACTATCACACAAATGCTCTTCATCTTGTTTTCTGAACTCTCTCCTTTCTAGGTTTCTACATGATGTGTTGAATTCCCTTGGTGCAAACTCATACTCTTTTCCTAAGAAAAGCTTAAATTTTGTTTAAAAAGTCCCCAAAGCAATCACAGCAACAACAAAAATCAATAAATGGATGCAATGAAATTTTTAAAAGTTTCTGCACACCCAAGGACACACTCAAAAGAACAAATAGGCTTGGTGCCTGTAGCACAGTGGTTACAGTGCTGGCCACATACACCCAGTCTGGTGGGTTTGAACCTCGCCTGGGCCAGCTAAACAATAATGACAACTGCAACAAATAAAAGCTAGGCATTGTAGCAGGCACCTGTAGTCCCAGCTATTTGGGAGGCTGAGGCAAGAGAGTTGCTTAAGCCCAAGAGGGCTGTGAGCTGTGAGCTGTGAGGCCATGGCACTCTACCAAGGGCAACATAGTGAGACTTTGTCTCAAAAAAAACCCAAACAAACACAAAACAAACAAATAAACAAAAAAGGAGCAAATAGGCAACCCACAGAATGGAAGAAAATATTCACATGCTATACATCTGATAAAGGACTGACAACCAGAATCTACAAAGAACTCAAGCAAATCAGCAAGAAGCAACCAAACAACCCCATTAAAAAGTGAGCAAAAGACATGAAGAGAAACTTTGCAAATGAAGATATACTAATGGACAACGAACTAATGAAGAAATGCTCAATGTCTCTAATCATTAGGAAAATGAAAATCAAAATCACAATGAGATATCACCTAGTTCCAAAGAGAATGGCTTGTATTAAAAGGTCCCCAAACAACAGATGCTGGAGGGGATGTGGAGAGAAAGGAACTCTTATACACTGGTGGGACTGCAAACTAGTACAACCTCTATAGAAAACTGTATGGACATACCTCAGAAAGCTTAAAATACACCTACCATACCATTTGACCCAGCAACCCCACTGCCAGGTATAAATCCAAAGGAAAAAAGGTCATTTTATAAAAAGGTCACCTGCACTCAAATGTTTATGGCAGCACAATTTACAATCACAAAGACATGCAAAGAACCTAAGTGCCCATCAATACATGAATGGATTAATAAAATGTGACTTTGCATACCATGGAATACTACTCAGCCACAGATGTGGTAATCTAGTATCTTTTGTGGCAACCTGGATAGAACTAGCACTAATTCTCATAAGTGAAACATCACAAGAACAGATAAACTAACACATTGTACTCAATATGAAGTTGGAACTAATCAATCAACACCTAAGTGCACAAATGGACATAAATCTCAATGAAAACCAAGCTGGGGGAAGGGAGGATGAGGGGGTGGATAAATCCACATCTCCTGGGTACAGTGACTAATATCTGGAAGAAGGGAACATTTATAACTTTGATCAAATCTGTACAGAAAACAAAGTTTTGAAACAAAATATGTGCACTTCCTAGTATTCTGAATTAGAAAAAGAAAGCAATAAGCTAAAAGCCAAAAAAAAAAAAAAAAAAAAAGAAAGGTAAATGCAAACAATAAAAATTGCATCTGTGAGAAGTGGTAGGGATGCAGCTGGGTGTTTTCAGAAGGGCATTCACCTGACTGTAGGTCAAGACGGAAAGATGTTAGAAGCAGGGATGAGAAATGGGGCAATAAATGAAAATTGAGGGATGAAGATGCTGATAGAGTAAAAACTCAAAATCTTGCACATTTTACAAATGTGCCAGGTATTGTGAATTGTGTGATTATTATTAGTAAGGTACTGTTTACCAATTGGTACTTTGTGAAATGAGGTTAGTGAAATGGAGAATTTGTATGCTAAACTATGAAACCAATGGGAGCAACAGAATTAAAACAATAACAACAACTTGATTTTGGTTCTGTCACATATTAATTTTTGGACCTTGGGTTACTTGCTCAGTTTTTCTAGCTCTGTTTCATCATCTGCGTAATGTAGAAAAAAAAATTATCCCAGATGCGAGAAAACCAACTTCCTCATGGAATATTTTTAAAAGGGATCCTTAAGTGTACTTAAGATTGGAGAGCTTTCCAAACCAAATATTAAGTGTACTTCAGATGGGAGAGATTTCCTAACCAAATAATCAGTGAAAAGTTTTTAGGATTTTTTTTTAAGGATCCAGGTATATAGGATTTCATGGTAAAACCAACCTCGTTCCAAAATGTGGCACTGCCATTGTGTCCCAGTGGTTACCTCCTTGAACATTAATTTTCTCATTGGTAATATGAGAGCAGTAGTCACCTTCCTCATGGATAGGTGTAAGCAAATTGATGCATTTGAATGTGTACATAAAAGCGGGCTGTGTCACCTCTATCACACTGAGTGAACTGCAAAAGAGCTTCCTAAGCTTTCAAAGGCTAGGTAATTGTAGGCTTTCATCATTATACCCAGCATTTTAATTGCCCACTGACTGAATTGCTTTTTTCTTTTAGATCTCCATTTACAAGAGCCTTAGTAATTTCTATTTGGGTGCAGATGTTCTTTTTTTCCCTCCCCAATTTTGCTCACCTCTTTGCATCTTTTTTTCTTACAAGAAAGTGACTCAACTTCCAAACAAAGCAAAACAAAACACCAAGTACAAGACGAGACCAAGAATACATAAATATGGTATTTACTGTTCATATCTGAACTCATCCCAAGCCGGTGCAGCTAACAGCCAGACCTGCAGGCTGAATTTGCTTCCAAATTCTTGCTACATAGGAATCCTGAAAAATTGGTTTGAGAGGAGATGAGTGATCGTGAGGCCTAAACATGTCCTTGAACGCTTTTGGGAAGACAGCCAAGACCTCAGCCACTCAGCAGCTTAGGGAGACAAGAAGAGAGAGTTTCTTACCGTGGCGTCTTCCCCCGCATAGTGCTTGAGGACCTGGCGCCCACCTGGATGCCTGTCTGCCCAGCCAGTTACACAGTAAACCTTGCGGTCGATGACCAGCCACTGGTCGGCCTCCTGGTTGTGTCTCTGCACCTCCTGCCAGCTGTACGTGTTGAGGCTTCTCCCGGGCTTGTCCTGCTTCCCACTGGCCTCCTGCTTTGCACAGACCTCAGCGCCCGCACCTACCGCTGCGCCTGCTTTCCCGTTTGCCTGATGCTTCTCACCCAGGTGAGGCTGACTCCTTCCCACAGGGATCCCATTGTCCCCACACTTTTCTTCAAGCTTCATTGTCATTGAATCCCTAGGATTTCTGGGCTGACTCCTGAAGTTTCTAACCCTTGCCTCTGATTGGACCACAGAATGACGGCTTTTCTGTCCAGTGCAGGATGAGCCCTACACTGGAAACTTCTCTTTAGCCTAAGCCGTCTCTCCACAGACCTGATGGTGAGCCCCTTCCCAGCCTCTCACTGCTCTGTCTGTCCCGAATCTTTTCTGCCCTGGTGGAGGCTGGAGCACCCTTCTCTCTTCACTTCTCCCCTTCCTGTGGTCTGGTCTCCTGTTTTCAGCATCCTCCTTCACCATTAAATGTCCCTCAGTGAAGGGCAGGGGCCAGTCACAGCCTGGGCTAACTGTCCCGCCCTGAGGGAGGAGGGACTAAGTTGTGGCCTCTGTGGTTCTCCCGCACCGGCTGGGGTGGGCTGACTCCACTGGCTCTCTGACCCGCCTCTGAGTGAAGACATTCAGATGAGTGTGTTCAACATGTGAGCAAAAGCTTGCAAAATCTCCAGGATGATGCTGAAGCTTGGTAGACTTGAGAAATGTTTTATTGACAGCTGTTATTTCTCCCAAGGGCTTTTACATTCTTTTTAACTTTTGTTTTTTTTTTTAAAGGAAAGGCTTGGGTTTTATTTTATCAAGAAAGCAGATCAACGTAAATCGGTTTTCTCTCTTTTCATATCCTTTTTAACGTTTCCTAAATCTGGTAGCATGTCAAAAGGTAACAGCAACTGACGTCTGCTAGACCACATGATGGCTTACAAAGCCCTCATCACATGTTTCATCTGATTTAATCCTTGCATCACTCTTCCAAGGGAGGCTCTATTAGTGTTCCATTGTCCAGGTGAGAAAACAAAAGCTGAAAGGCCTCAAGTAATATGCCAGAATTATCCCATGAATCAGAAGTAAGCTGGTGCATGAACCTATTATATTTTCTGGTTCCAAACCCCAAGTGCTTCCTACTCTTATTTCCTATACCTAGAATACAGACGTTTGCAAAAATAACTTGACTCCGTGGTTTAGAAACAGGGCAGAAGAAATGCTTCTGGGATAGTGGTGGTGGGGAAGGGTCTTAATTTCAAGGAAAGAAGCTACATTAAATAATAATAGAAAAAGTGCTTTCTCATATTTGGGAATCTGTCCCAACCAAAGAGCTCATATTTCAGTCCAAGATCTTTGCATAAAGGGATTTATGCCAGTATTATTAATAACTGTTAAAAATAAAAAATGGTCTGAAAAAACCCTAAAATGGTCCAAATGTTTAGCAAGAAGGAATCAGGCTACATGAATTATGTATATATTGACTATTACAGAAATATTAAAAAAGAAGTTTTTACAGATTTTTTTATCTCTCTTGTTTCTATTTATTAATTTATTTTATGAAGTCATTTGCACATAGATCATAAATACACTTATGTCATTATGGGGTTCAATGTGTTGATTATTTGTACGAATTGGAGTGCTTACATCCTACTAATCAACATAGCCTTCACTTCATTTACCCAATTACAGCATTAAGACATTTGTGTTCTACACCTGATAGATCCAACTTGAACTTGTAATATGCTCCATAGGTGTGGTCCCCCTACTAACCCTCCCTCTATCGACCCACCCTCAACCCTTCCCCTCTCCCTACCTTTCCCTCCGTCATCCTAGGCGATAGTCATCATGTTTGCTATATAAACAAAGGAAAAATTAGTTGACAAATCATATTTACTAAATGATCTAAAAGGGCTGGTTCAACCTTCTCATGGCCTTCTCACCTTCTTGCCTTCCGCCACATGATGACACAGCAAGAAGACCCTTGCCCGACGCCGGCATTTTGATATTGGACTTCTTAGCCTCCAGAACTGTGAGTGAGTGACTTCTGTTCTTTATAAATCTCAGCTATTCTGCTAGAGTAGCACAAAAATGAACTAAGATATACCCCAGGCAGATGCACCGGTGGGAGGGTGTGTGTGTGTGTGTTAGAGTGGAAACTAAAGACTTTCACATCCCTCATATCTGACCATGACTAGGATGATGGCTTTGCCTCCTTTGAACCCTTTCATGTGCAAAGTGTTCAAAAGACTCAGAAAGTATTGGGAATGGGGCCTTTCCTCAGTGTGTGTGGCCTCCCTATGAAAGCTCCTTTTCAGATTGGATGTAAGTCAGCCAGAATATGCACATATGTTTGTTGTGTTCAAATATTTCTCCGACTTGGACAGAAGTGACCCAGCAGCACTGAGAGTTGATCCCTCATCTGTCAGTGCCTCTGGCTTCCTTATAATATTCTAATCCTTCCTTGCAGAAATTTAGGCAAATGCCCCACCCCATGACATAGCTACAGAACGATATTACAACTGAAGTTCTAAGGATAAGATTTGGATGTGTCAATCCCACAATGAGCCTTTTAAAAGGCTGGCATCTTTTCTTTCAGTGCAGAGTGGATCATTCCATCACTGATTTACAAATCCATCCTCTATTGAGAGGCTTCTGTGGGCTGCCCTGGTGTCTCCAGGCCTTTTCACCATCTTTAGAAACAACTGGGTCTTTCTGACACCATCGCTTAGTTGGATACCAGAGTAGGGCTTGTCATGACTGTAATATGTGTATTTGGTGTCTTAAGGTGTTCAAGAGGGTGTCTAATGGCCAGGCCAGTTAGACCCACGGGATCCTCACGCCCCTATTTCTCAGCCTGAAACCAGTCGGAGGCAGCGTAGAAGTGTTTCTGCCATCAAGGACTGACCTTCTTCCCTTTATAAGATTTTGGGCCTTTACCAAGAAGTCCTAATTTTCTGGTGCTATGCTAGATCATGGAGAGATGAGATCAGCAAAACTTTCTTTTCTCTGTCTGAGGAGGCTCTGAGTACAAACAGAACAAATACACAAAAAGCACCCCCAATACCTGCCACCTCCCCATCCTGAGCATTTAGTTACTTTGCGGAGCTGGATTTCCAGAACTGTTGCTTGTGGTGAACTTGGACAAGCACCTTAGTCTCCTGTGCTTCTGCTTCATATTTCTAGCTGACATTACTAACGTCTTATCAACTTTTCTTTGTAAAGGTAGTGCTAATCATGTGCAATCTCAAGATAACATCTAGATGTCCTCTATAAATGCTAAGTATCATTGAGTTAGCTGAGTTAGCATATTCTTCACTCACAGCAAATATTCAGTGATACTTGCAATCAGCGGGTATTGCATTGTTACCATAACGCAGTGTTCCCAGAGGAAGTAAGAAGACAGTCGGTCAACGGTCAACGGGTTAGGCAAAGAAACAAACGTATATTCTTCCAGCCAAGGAAGTGGGAGAAAAAGTATCAGAGCAGAAACTTCACACCGATTGAAGAGCCAGACTGATCTTTTCTTGTCCCACTGACAAGGGCTTGACTTCCTGTATCACAGCTGGACCACTTCGAATCTCTCTCCTTCAGTCCCTGTGTCTGCTTTTAAATCAGTAAGTGAACATTCTTTGACTCTGCAATGTTATAAACCGACACGAAAATATCACGTTTACGTGCAATCCTATAGTAACGCCCTCAAAATCAGAATATTACTCTTTTTGGTTAAAAAAGAAGGAAAATAATTTTAAAAGGCTCAGTAGCTGGTGTATGTCTCTTGTAGGCACTGCAGATTCAAACTCTGTAATAAACAGAGAAAGAGCTTTGAAGATAGCACAAAGGGCAAAAAGAGCCCTGGTCTCAGCATCATCAGAACGGTTCTTATCTATTTTATGCTACTTCCTCTTAAAAGCTGTGCATCTTTATACAAGGCACTTGTCTTCTCTGATCCTCAATTTTCTTCTCTGTCCCTTGGTATGAAACCTATTCTGCCTGGCTGCTTGCTGTGAGGCTCAAAGAGATAATGGAAGACAGACGTGTGACTTCACTGCAGAATTTTGTTATCGTTATGATAATTGTGACTGTACGATGACTGCAAACTTTTCCAAGTTTTCCATGGGAACTATTCCGACTGGACCCAGTGTGTTGCACAGGGAAAAACATACCATTCTTCTTAGGGACAGAACCATGTAGAATGTCAGACTGAGTGTAAGGGGACTCAGTTTTTCTGTTGACTCGCCTCTGCTTATTTATAAAGTGCTTTGACCTCCCTGGGGGTCTGACATTAAAGAAGCTCATTTGAGTGTAGCTATTATCAGAGTCTGATCTCCTCTCCAAGTGGGTTCATTTAATTTGGGGACACGCCCTGGCTCCGTGTATGTGAGCTCCCGTACATACTGCACGCCCATTTTTCCCAGGGCAACTGTTCTGGAGTGCTGCTTTATTATTTTCATGAGGTTTGTTTGGAAACCATCCCAAGTAGCTACTGGTGCCCTGGCTTACAAGAGTCCCATTGTCTGCAGGCAGACATTCAGGAAGGGCTGCTTTAGCTGACACCCTGACAGCCTGTTATTGGCTAGTGCTGGGCCTGCCCTGGTCAGGATTCAGGTGGCACAGCGTGGCCTTCTTTTTTCACAGAATCAACACAGTCCTTTACCATGATGGTCTCAGCAACTGCCTTATTTTATGGGGAGAAAAGAGAAATAGAGGTGTATTCCCAGACACACTCAGGACGCTGCGCTCAACTTGTCAAGAAAGAGATGAGGAAGACTGGGAATTAAATTCTAACATCCAGGAGGGCAGGAACTTTTGCCTATTATGTTCCTCATTCCATTTGGGTCTTCAGAGTCTGGTGTAGCACGAGGCCCTCACTAGATATTTGTTAAATAAATGAATAAATAGAAAAATGAATGACTGAGGGGTTGGGACCCAGTTTAAGGTTTGCAGTGACCTTTGGCTGGTCTGTAAGTTATACCATTTGCAGAGTTGAAAGTGAAGAGTGAACACTTCTCGGGTATCTGCCAGGCATCCCTCATGTTTGCTCATCTCATTTGACTTAATTCTTGCAGTGGTCGCATATGCGAAGTGCCCTCGGTGCCTTTCCTCACAGAGGGGAAGTCAGACTCGTGATTAATATCATGCCGGGGCTTGATAGCTTAGATGACTTAGAAGTGGCTTCCTAACATTTTCCTTCTAAGGACTCTCTAATATTCAAAGAAAATAAAAGCATTTCTTAGGGGTCACGCTTCATGTGGCTTCCTGGCTCATACAGTTTTACTGTAAATCTTCCTGGAAATTTTGCTTCCTGCTCAGTAATATCTGGGTTACCCTCACCTCGCCTTTGGAGATGCTGTAGGTTTATCCTGTGGTTTCATGAAGTTCTTAGCCCACAGTCCTGGGTTTAAGGATGTTTATATAGTAATTTTGATCCCAGGATGCAGAGGCCACTTCCACATGTATTGACCCGCTGTTTCTATGTACGCATAGTGAATGCCTGGGGTCAAGTCTGTGGGTAAAGATGCTCGCAGTGTGAGGATTTATTGAAACACACCCTATCCTCATCGTTTATGTCTCGACCCTTCTTCCCTCCTTTTCTTTCCCTTTGTCTTCGCCTCTGCTTAGATGCTTCTTTTCTCCCTGTCTCATTCTTTTCCTCTCTTTTTTGTTCCTTTTTGTGAAGACTTTGGAGAATAATAAAGTATCTCTCTTCTCCAGGCCTCTTCAGATGAAAAGAAAACCACATTGTGTTTCTCAAGATCTTGACGTTGCCCACCTAAACCCTGAGATACCTGTGTACTTGTGTCCATCTTTCAGTGAAGAAAGTGTCCATCTTCACACTGGCCGGAGTGAGTTGCTCTGCAAGCTCAATGGAGACCATGCATCTGAGTGTCCAGATCGAAATCAGCTAATGGTTCCTATGGAACGTGAAGGCAGGAGCTTGTGGAGTCTTTCTAAAAACACACATTAAAATATATCTAATGACTATTTTGAATGCTAGCATTTTTTTTTAACCTCATTTCAGCAGGGTTAAATTACAGACTATGCATCTTGTAATCATCGTATCAAAATAATTTATTGTTTATAAGAATTATGGATGGCAAAGTAAATAAATATTCTGATGAAATGGAAGGCAAAACCCTCTCTGGAAAAGAGGTAACCAAGCTTTAAAAAGATTCGCGCGTCATCAAGGTGAGATCTTTATTTATCTTTATCTTTGTATGATCATTCATTGTACCTTTTGATTTTAAAGAGAAATAAAACATTTTTTATTTGCAGAAAGTTTTTGATGTTCATAGTTTACAGTCATTTAGGAACAAAATTATTTAATTTTTCCCCAACGTTTTATTTTTTGAGAATTCAAACCTACAGAAAAGTTGGAAAGACAGGGAAATGAACACTTGTATAACTATCATTTAAAGTCACAAATTATCAAAATTTCACATGTGCTTTATTTATTTCACTTCACGTGTCATCCATCACCTATCAACTATCTTACCCCTGCCATCTGTCTCTCTCCATTCTTTTTTTTCTCTCCAGCCATCCATCTGTATCCCTTTAACCAAGCAACCATCCTTCCATTTTAGGGGGGACACCTCACTGCTATAAACTTAGCACGTATTCTTTTAAGCAGATATTGGATATCCATGATATTCACTGTGTGGATATCTTGGAGGTGTATCTTATGGGTAATTATCTCTATGTGACATTGCCAAGTCAAATGGTGAGCCCAGATGTAGTTTTGTGAAATGACCTTCCACAGGGGACGTATCATCTGATACTGGTAGGGGCAATGTCTGAGAGTCTGTTTCCTGTGCTGGAGGCTTTGCACTTCCTCTGCGGGAGAGCCCGGTGTTGTCACGCCGAGGCTGGGCATACACTGACTGTGTTATGGGGGAAGCCCTTTGGCGCGGGAGTGCCAGCCACTGGGCCCTGTGGCATGGGATGCTGTGGGAAGGTTGCCACACGAAGCTGGCAATCATGGAATAGACTGTCAAAAAAGGCAGCAAAATGGCTTAAACAGTTTTGTAAAGGGCAGTCATAAAAATTTTCCTTTCTTCCAGGATAAACTCCTATCACTCTGCCCTTGTTATGTACTACTGCCTATGATGTGTCATGATCTGGATGGGAGCCGGCCGTATTCCAGAAAAAACCTGCCAAGCTTGGACTCCTTTCATGTGCTGAGAAAATAAGCTCTTGGATTCTTCCAGGGACCGCGGGGTCGTTGGGAACTTTGAATGTCTTTTTCAAGGAAATCCAGAGATTTCCTTGTGCTCCTTCTGAGGATGTTGAATAAGTGATAAAGTTACTTTAGGCCAGTAAATGTCCATGTACAGCCATTCCGTAAAAAATGGGCCCATTTTGCCTGATGGAATCCTCCAATCTCCTTTTTTATAGGCCCATATTTGATATCTTAACACATAGAAAGACAAATTAAAATGTCAGAGTTGGAAGAGACACCTAGTTTTATCATCTCATTTTACAAAGAGAAAACTGGTATTCAGAGGATTTAAGTGACTATCTCTATGTTACACAGAGGCACTGAGCACCTTTTTAAATGGGATTTTATAAGAGAAAATTGGCAATCAGAGAATTTAAGTGACTGTCCCTATATCACACAGAGGCACTGAGCACCTTTTTTATGGGGTTGTGAGGAGTGAGAAAATATATTTAATTTAATGCCTGGACCAGTAGAAGAACCCATGAGTGCCAGTTGATAAAAAACAGTTTTGTGTATCAGAATGTTCAACAGTAATAAGAGTGGCTGCCCCAGAATAAAGAGGAGGCATCATCTATCTCTTCTCTTCTCCCAGAGGTTCTTAAATCCTAATAGGGCAAAGGGATAGAAACAAAAATGCCTGATGTAATACACTTTTGCCAATTTTTGGAACCTGGACTTAGATTTTATACGATTTGGAAAAATACAGAATGTACTCACTCAGGCTGGCAGTAGAAGGTGAAATTTTCAGTGAATTTAGAACACAAAGGTATGGGAATAATAGAGGGATCTGGAAGAAGTGAGATGAAGAAAGACTAAGGGTGTTTTGGCGAGTTAATGCTATAGCGTTCAGAAGCCCAAGAAAGTATTGAACTTGAATTATTTTGAAAACTAATTTTTAGTTATACTGTACTTTATTGCTTATGCCTTTAAGACTGGACCACATGGTCACTCTGGCTTTCTTCTTCTTTTTTTTGTTCTTTTTAATAAAATCACCTTTTTATGTATAATTTATATTAAAGTATAACTGTACAGCAATTTGACGCACACTAAACTGCACGTATTTGAAGTGTACAATGTGACCCGTGAGTCGCACCACAGTAAAGACAGTGAACACGCCGTTGCTCTCAAAGTCCCCTCCCACCCTGTTTGAGAAACAATCTTACTTCTTCTCAGCCCTGTCCTCATCCTCAGGCCACCACTGATCTGCTTTCTTTCATTTTTCTGGAACATTATATAAACAAAGTCGTTCGCTATGTGCCTTTTCTTTTTGTCTGGTTTCTTAGAACTTCTGTAAGTTGACCACTCAAGGGCCCGTAACAAACTGATCAACATGTTGTAATCCAGTACTGTATGTGCTGGTCCCTGGAAGAATCCAAGAGCTTATTTTCTGAGCACAGAAAAGGAGTCTGAGCTTGGCAGGTTTTTTCCTGGGATATGGCAGGGCCCAGTGGCTGGCATCCCCGTGCCACAGGGCTTTCCAAAATGGAATCCGATGTAAGGAGGTGGTCAGCTATGAAGGTTTTACTGTATTATAAAAAGGGCCAGCTCAGATCGCCTCTTCTTGGAGAAGATTTTCTCAGTCAAGATTGGAGTGACCTCTTTTTCCCTTGATTCAATAACTTGTACTGTACCCTTGGCAGATGTCATATTTATCAATAATAATGCCACGAAAGATGAAATGCAAATCAAATTGACTCAAGAGAAAAATGGAATTCACAACATGTTGTACCTCCTGTACTGATGATATGCTTATGTGGTACATGTCTGGTTTATGAAAATCAGGTCAACTTAAAGAGGTGGCCAATGTAGGGAGGTGGTCAGCTATGGAGGTTTTACTGTATTATAAAAAGGTTTAACTAAAAAAACAGGGAGGGCGTGTCAGTATAGAAAATTGAAGGTTAAGAGACCAGCTAGTGAATTTCCCTGGGAAGAGATCATAGAAGGAAAACAAGGGTGAGGAGGGTGCCAATTTTATGCTTTTATCAGATATGGCTCCCACACTAAATTATTTTTCTGGAAGGATGATTTTCAACAGAGCACACCCTTATTAAAAACCCTTAATGGATCTTCGTTGCTTGCAGAGTAATTTCTAAAATCATCAGTCTGACATTTAAAATGTTGTCCCCACCTCCTTCACTTCCTGCTTCTCCACACAAACTCTCTACTTCAATAAAAGCATCTTAGTGAAACCTTCCATTTCTACCTCTGTAAACTCCAGCTTACTTCTAGCGCTCACACTTCCCCTCTCCTCCGCTCCTCTAAGGACCAGCTCAGATTGCCTCTTCTTGGAGAAGCTTTTTCTCAGTCAAGAGTGGAGTGACCTTTTTGTCCTTGATTCAATAACTTGAACTATACCCTTGACAGAGGTCATATGTATCAATAATAATGCCTAGAATCGAAAGACAAAATACAAATCAGATTGACTCAAGAGAAAATGGAATTTACTCTTTCACAAAATGAAGATAAAAAAGAATGTATGAGCTCACAAAACAAAACTGTCGAGGACTACCTATCTTCAAAAATACCCGGCTGCAGTAGACAAAAATTATTTTTTTTTCAGAATGTTGTTCTTAATCTCCCTCTTTTTCAGTTTTCAACTTGGTTCTCCTCCACGCTGGCTTTATTTACAGAAATATTAATTCCTTGGTAAAAGCAAGACCTTTGAGCTTCAAATTCATACAAAGGGCTCTTCTTTTCTAGTTGTAAAGAAAAGGAAACCAGACTGATTCTCATTCTGTGGCCCAAGGAGCAGAGATGCCAGGTTAGCTGGCCGGTATCATGAGCTTAGGACCTTAACCCGAGAAGTTGCAAGTTCACTGATGAGGTTCCCTACCTGCAGACACATCCAGGTTGATCGGGGGAAGGTTTTCCCCAAAAGAAAATACGGGAGGAACAGAGAGTGGGTGTCTACTTCTCATATTCTGTTTAATATTTTTCATTTTGTCATGTGTAAATTGTATCTCTTCTGCCAGGCTGTTAAATCTTTTAGAGGTAGGAACTTATTAGTCATCTTTACATATTCCTCTGACTCTAGAGAAAATTTAAAGAAGAAAATTAAAAAAAAAAGAGCTGTAGGCTCGGCGCCTGTGGCTCAATCGGCTAAGGTGCCAGCCATGTACACCTAAGGTGGCGGGTTCGAATCCCTAGCCCGGGCCCGCCAAAACAACAATGATGGCTGAAACCAAAAAATGGCCGGGCATTGTGGCAGGCGCCTGTGGTCCCAGCTACTTGGGAGGTGGAGGCAGGAGACTCGCTTGAGCCCAGGAGTTGGAGGTTGCTATGAGCTGTGATGCCATGGCACTGTACCCAGGGGGATAGCTTGAGGCTCTGTCTCAAAAATAAAAAAAAAGAAAAGAAAGAAAAAGACTGTATTAAAATTGTAATCATGTGTGCTGATGACATTCGTTGTGTATATGACATATATTGTGACTCTCTTGTAATTGCAGAAGTCAAGTGTGACTTGAGTATTACAATTTTAACACAGTTCTTTCCTTTCTTAAAATGTGTATACATTTTTCTGCCTCCCTCTGTAGATGGTTTGATGCATTTAGAAAACTTGAAAGCAAATAAGTGCAAAAATTTCTTTGTATGTAAAAAACTGTACACTCAAAACAAAACCAAGGATGAATGATGACAGTGCTGTGGAGTCAGGAAGAGGCAAGAATCTTGCAATAAGATAGTCTTAAATTAAGTGGTAGGCACGTTTGAATCAGTATTATGATGTATTTCATATTGTATATTTCTTTTGTATGCAAATCATTAGATTAAACCTTACAAAATTGCCATTTTCGCTGGGTGCAGTAGCTCACGACTATAGTCCTGGCACTCTGGAAGACGGAAGCGAGTGGATTGCTTGAGCTCAGGAGTTTAAGATCAGTCTGAGCAAGAGTAAGATGCCGTCTCTACTAAAAATTAAAACTGAGACAAGAGAATCTCTTGATCCTAGAGTCTGAGGTTGCTGTGAGATATAACACCACAGCACTCTACCCAGGTGACAAATTGAGACTGTTCAAAAAAAAGAAAAAAAATGCCATTTTTCTCAGGCAATGATAGTCAAATTCCAACAATTTCATACAGTTAATTCTTTTTTCTTTTTTAAAAGTTGAGTAGAAGAATGAGGATTTGCAGACAAACTTATACTGACGCTAAATCCAAGTCAGGACTCGCTTTTGGGGTCACGTTCTATCTAATACTAGGTTTTGTCAAGTTCTGGTGAGAGAGAAGATGAAATAATAGTGGCAGGAACATGAGCAAGAACGGCTGATTTTTATCAGACGTTTTCTATGTGCAGGTTCCTGTGTGACTCTTCACAGTGACTCTGTGCTCGCAGTTTATAGGGGAAACCTGAGGGTTGGTTTTAAGGACTTACCCAAAGTGCCTATAGGTAATTAGTTGTAGTCTCTGTGTATTTTTCACCTTCTGATGCAGATAAATTGGCTCCAGTAAAAAAAAAAAAAAAAACCTAGCAGGTCCTTTCTCTGTTTTTGCTGTGACAATCTGAATCCAAACCACCACCATTTTTTCTCTTGGATTCTGCAGGTCTCCAGGGTCCCGCTGGCTTCCTCACTGGCCTGCCTCAATCACTGAGTCAATCTGGCGTCCTTACTGATGTCTGCAAGTCTGTTTTAGTTTCCTGGGGCTGCCGTAACAAAGTACTACAAACCAGGGGCTTACTGCAAGAGAATGTTATTTCATAGTTTTTGAGGTTAGAAGTCCCCCACTGGGCTGTCCACAAGGCTGTGATCTCTCTGAAAGTTTGACTAGAAGAATCCTTCCTTGCCCTTCCCAGAGGGGTGGCTGACGATCCCTGGCAGGCTTTGGTCTGCAGCTCCATCCTTAAAACCTCTGCTTCTATCGTCTGTGACCTCTCGGTGCATCTGTCCTGTGGGATCAGATCCTACCCAAATCAAGTACGACCTCATTCTAACCTGACTGCTTCTGCAGATACCCCATTTATATAAAAGGTCAGACTCTAAAGTGCTGGCGGTTACTACTTCAACTCAGTTCAACCCATAACAAATGAGTTTTAAGACTGTCCTCACTGCCTACCATCCCAGTGCCCATCTGCCTCCCACACGACTCTACGGATCCTCTTAGGTCCTGGAGCATCACCTTGCTGTCCATCTGGAACATGCACGGCCCTCAGACAGCTTGCTCCTTCTGTCTTTACGTCATGATTTTATTTTATTTTTTCCAGACCATTCATTTATTCATTTAAAATAAAAAAAAAAATACGCCTTCTCTATGGTGCGTTTCCTATCCCACTCAAGCGACTGAAATGTGTTTGGAGCAGAACATTAGAATTTGTGAGTGCCCATAAATGCACACAGAGTATTTTGAAAGGGTAATGGTTACTTTTGGGGATGAGAGCGAATTGTCATGAAGGGTTGGTAGAAGTGCCAAAAGGAACTTACAAAGGATACTCTATACACATTGGTATTTTTTAAATTTTAGATTAATATTTGAATAGAAATGATTAGGTTACATTGCTTGCATTTCTTAGGTAAAGTCCAAGTTGTAGTTAAGCCCTTCTTCACCCAGGAGGTGTGCTGAGCACCTCTGCATTGTACCTGTTAAGTAAGAATACACCAATTCTCCTCCCTCTTCCCCCCCTCCCCTCTACTTGAATTTAACCGTGTTTCTCTTAACTTGGGTGGGTAATTGTTCATCTACTGGTTTCATATTAGTATTGAGTACATTGGATGCTTACCTTTTCCTTCTTGTGATACTTGGAAGGATGTTCCCCAAATATAGCCAGGTAAATACAAAATCTATAAAGTCTCCATCTGTCTTTCCGGCTAAATAGTATTCCATTGTTTACATATACCACAGTTTATTAATCCATTCACAGGTTGATGGGCACTTGATTGATTCTACATCTTGGCGATCATTAATTGAGCAATGTCCTTATGGTGCTAATGTCCTTATGATAAAATGAATTTTTTTTCTTCCAGCTAGATACCTAGTAATGAGATCGTGGGATCAAAGGGAAGATCTACGTTGAGTTCTTTGAGGAATCTCCATACTTGTTTCCAAAGGGGCTGTATTAGTGTGTAATCCCATCAACAGCATGTAACTGTTCCTACTCTCCACACCCACACAAGTTTTCAATAGCACCTCCTCTAAAGTGTGTTTATTACCCCACTTTCTCTTAAGCAGGTCCTTATCTCACCTTTTTATTCTCTTTCTCTTCAGGCTTTGAGTTTCTTTCATAACAGTTTTTAGAGTTACAGTTAAAGTATATAGAAAAATAATCTGTAAATATTTCATTATTTACTTGCCTGTGAAGGGGTGAACTTTCCCCCAAAAGTTCACTGAAAAGATCAACACACAATTAAGACAGATTAATAGGAGAAAGGCCTGCCTAAGCTCCCAAACGTCCGATCCCATCTCACATAGCTCCCCACGGACTAATCCCATCTCACACAACTCCCCAAGGACCAATCCCATCTCACGCAGCTCCCCCGTTCGGAGAACTGGAGGTTGGCATTCTCCTGAGGCCACCTCACCTGTGCTTTTCACTTCCCTGCTGCACACTCAGCTAATTGCTTTGGCAGCAATTCTGACACTAGACTGTGGGCCTGGAAACCTGCCCATTGCAGATAGTAGTTCCAATCTTTGAAGGGAGAAGATGGCAGTCCAGGAATTGGGAAAGATCCACACTTCTGGTTTTATGGAGGAAAATACAATAAGAAGCTGTGAGGATGAATTAGCCAGAATTTAGTAGGAGAATTCTATGGATGTACCTTTCAGAAGCAATAAATCAATGCAAAAACCTGCACCTATGGTGAGCACTTCCCGCAAGGGACGGAAGACAAATGCAGGTCTGGGAACGGTGCTGCACTTGAGTTAGCTTTAGATGAGAGGCACAGATTCAGCCCCAGGCTTATGCTGACATGGTAAAAGCTGAGCCTGAATGTACATTTGGGGGCAACAAAGCTAGATTTTCCTCAAATTAAAGCTTTCGCTATTAAAAAAGGATGAATTTTACAGTGATATCAAGACATCTAGACATGAAGCTCTTGGTTGATTTATAGCCAGGATGGAGCTACTTTGCTGCTTTTGTCTGGCGAGCACAGAAACTTGAGAAAGAATTCCAGTCTAACACATCTAAGAACAAAGTACATGTTCTACTTTCCTGTAGATTATATGGCAAAAGGGCCCTGGATTTGCAGTCAGATCTGCCTCTAGCTCACTGGATGGGGGCTGTGGATAGTGCCAGTCCAGCTAAGCCCTGTGCTCTGTCTGTCAATCAAAGATGCTGACACTCTATGAATCCCTCCCAGTGGCCACCTGAGATCACTTCTAAGTCTTAATTTATAGAATTCTCACAGCTACCTGCTCTCACTGGTCCTGGTACCTCTTCTAGTCTAATATTCATGATTTATTATTATTTTTATCCTTCCCTAACCAAGTGTTTCTCCAATTTTTTTTTTATTACTTACCCCTAAGAATCATTTTTGACATTTCTTCTTCTAATTCTGTCCTTTCTCTTCCTGATTTTAATGTCATAGGTATTTTGTATGTCAGTTTCTGTAATGCGGTTCTTTGCAGGGCCATGAGGCATTATAAGATTTATGATTGTTTTGTTCCTCCAAAACAGTGGTTCTGAACCTTCCTAATGCCACCATGTATTTTCATTGTTACAAAGGGGTCACGCTTTAAAACCAATTTTTAACCCCCATTGAAAATTCATGTTTTATACAGTAAGTTACAAGTCAGCAGGAAATATACATCTAGTATAGAACAGTATCCTCAGCAGATAAGAATCACACGATGAGGTTAGGCATGGTGGCTCCCTCCTGTAATCCTAGCACCTTGGGAGACTGAGATGGGAGGATTGCCTGAGTTCAAGAGTTTAAGACTAGCCTGAGCAAAAGTGAGACTGTCTCTACTAAAAATAGAAAAATTATCAGGGCATCATGGTAGATGCCTCTAGTCCCAGTTACCTTGGATGCTGAGGTAGGAGGATCACTTAAACCCTAGAGTTTGAGGTTGCTGTGAGCTAGGATGACACCATGGTACTCTAGCCAAGGCAACAGAGTGAGACTCTATCTCAACAGAAAGAAAGAAAGGGAGAGAGAGA
>CAUYQV010098994.1:0-30442 GCA_963574575.1 Galagoides demidoff | reverse complement strand
ATGGCATCACAGCTCATAGCAACCTCCAACTCCTGGGCTCAAGCGAGTCTCCTGCCTCCGCCTCCCAAGTAGCTGGGACCACAGGCGCCCGCCACAATGCCCGGCCATTTTTTGGTTGCAGCCATCATTGCTGTTTGGCGGGCCCAGGCTGGGGATTTGAACCCGCCACCTTAGGTGTACATGGCTGGCGCCCTAGCCGATTGAGCCACAGGCACCGAGCCATTACACAACTTTTTAAAAGTATTTTTTCCTGCTTCTTTTCATCTCTTCCTCTCAACGTTTGCTTTTCCACCACTAAACTTTATTTTATGTATTCTGGTCTGTAACTGTAATGCAGTTTTCTATTTTAAATTGATTGAGAACTGGTAAATAGTCTTTACAATATGTTTGTATTGCTAGAAGTGAATAGTATGTTTATATGCATAGAAAAAGAAATGTGATCTGGTGTTCTAAGTTTCAGAGTCAAATAGAAAGTTTCCCGTTATATGCCTGTAAATTGGTATGAAGTCATGCCAAATTTTATTTAGCTTCATATATGGGCTATACCTTTCTTGAATAACATTTTGTTTCTTTTGGTGAAGAACAATTTTCCCAAGCTATTGGGACTCTTCATTAGCAATTATCCTGATTACAGCCCATTTCTGATTTCTGGCTTTGGCATCAGCTGACCCTGCTGGCCGCCTCTAAGAGAAGAGAGCTGCCTCTCCCAGCATGACTGACTCGGATCTATTCATCAGTGGGATTCTACCTACATTCTTTCTTCTAGGTACTTACCAAAATTTCTAATCTGCTGATGCGTCTTGTATTAGTCTGTGTTTTCCAGAGAAAGAGAACCAATAGAACATATGATATACATATTGCATATATAATATTACATATATAAAGTGGAATTGGTTTATGTGATTATGGAGGCTGAGAAGTGCCAAGATCTGCAGTCAGTAACTCGGAGACCCAGGAAGGCAGATGGTGTAAGTTCCATTCCCAGTCCAAGTCTGAGTCCTAAAACAGGGAAAGACCTATGTCACAGCCCCAAAATAGTTAGACAGAGAGAGGCAATTCTCTCTCTCCCTTTTTTTTTTTTTTTAATTTCGGGTTAATGTGAGGGTATAACCAGGTCACAATATTTGAATTTGTTAGGTAAAGACCATTAGGTAGCTGTGTTCTGCACCAAAAAAATCCTTACATTTTGCTCATTAAGTGGGAGCACACCAACCCTCCTCCTCCCCTCTCTCACCTCCCTTATTCCTCCATCTCCCAAGTTTTACTCTTCTGGGGGCATGAATTTGATCATCTACTTGCTTCATATTAATATTGAATATATTAGATATTTTCTTTTAGAAGAATGTGTTTCAACTCCATCCAGGTTAATACAAAACATGTAAAGTCACTGTTTTTTTATGGCTGAATAGTATTCCATGCTATCCATATGCCACAGTTTGTGAATCCATTCCCGAGTTAATGGGTTAATGGGCATTTAGGTTGTTTCCACATCCTGCCTGCCCATTGTAAATTGAGCTGCAATAAACAATCTAGTGCAAATGTCCTTATGATAATTTCTTTTTTCTTTTGGGTAGATGCCTACTAATGGGATTGTGGGGTCAAATGGGAGGTCTAATTTGAGTTCTTTGAGGAGTCTTCATACTTCCTTTCAAAAAGATTGTATTAATTTGCAGTCCTACCAGCAGTGTAAAGTGTACTCTCTCCACATCCACACCAGCATCTGCAACTCAGGAACTTTGTGATGTAGGCCAGTCTTACTGGTGTTAGATAATATCTCAAGGTGGTTTAGATTTGTATTTCTCTGATGATTAGGGACAATGAGCAAATATTCATGTTTATTCACCATTAATCTGTCTTCCTCAGAGAAGGTTCTGTTCATGTTCTTTGCCCAGTGATAGATGGGATTATTTGCTCTTTTTTTGTTGATTAATTTGAGTTCTATGTAGATCCTAGTTATCAAGCCTTTGTCATATTCATAAGATTAAAGCATTTTTTCACATTCTGAAGGCTATTTGTTTTCATTGTTGTGTCCTTAGCTGTGCTAAAGCTTTTCAGTTTCATTAAGTCCTATTTGTTTATTTTTGTTGTTGTTGTGATTGGCTGCTGAAATCTTCTTCATAAAATGTTTCCCAAGTCTGACACCCTCAAGAGTGTTTCCCACACTTCTAGGATGTTTATCATTTCGTATCTTAGTTTAAATCTTTTATCCATCTTGAATCAATTTTTGCAAGTGGTGAAAAATGTGGGTCAAGTTTTAGTCTTTTACATGTGGTTATCCAGTTCTCCTAAACCATTTGTTGAATAGGGTTCTTTTCCACAGTGTATACTTTTGTTTTGGTTTATTGAAGATCAGATGGCAATAAGAGACTGGTTTTATCTCTTGGTTTTCTATTCGGTTCCATATGTCTCTGTCTCTATTTTTGTGTTAATACCATGCTGTTTTGATCACTGTGGACTTGTAATATAGCCTGAAGTCTGGTAGGGTAATATCTCCAGCTTTGTTTTTATTGAGTATAGTGGATATTTGCTTGTTTCCACATCTTGCCTTTGTGAATTGAGCTATATAATACACAGTCTAGTGCAAATGTCCTTATGGTAATTTTTTTTCTTTTGCATAGATGCCTACTAATGGGATTGTGGGGTCAAATGGGAAGTCTTGGATATATGATTTTCTTTCTGGTTCCATACAAAACAAAGACCTATTTTGTCTAGTTCTTCAACATATGAAGTTGCCATTTTAATGGAGATTGCATTAAATCTATAGATTGCTTTGGGTAGTACAGACATTTTAACAATGTTGATTCTTCCCAAACAAGACCATGGTATGTTCTTCCATTGGTTAATATCTTCTGCTATTTCCTTTCTTAGAGTTTCATAATTCTCTTTGTAGAGGCCCATCTCCTCTTTTGTTAGGTATATTCCTAGGTATTTCATTTTCTTTGACACTACTGTGAAGGGAATTGTGTCTTTGATTAGCTTCTCAACCTTGCTGTTATTGGTGTATACAAAGGATACTGATTTGTGGACATTGATTTTATATCCTGAGATGTTGTATTTCTTGATCACTTCCAGGAGTCTTATGGTTGAGTCTCTGGGGTTCTCTATGTATAAGATCATATCATCAGCAATGAGTGAGTTTGACCTCCTCCTCATTTGGATGCTTTTATATCCTTCTTTTGCCTGACTGCATTGGCTGGAACTTCCAGAATCTTGTTGAATAGTAGTGATAATAGAGGACATCCTTTTCTTGTCCCAGTTATAGGTGGAAAAGCTTTCAGTTTTACTCCATTCAGTATGGTATTAGCTGTGGATTTTTCATAGATGGCTTAAATCAGTTTTAGAAAAGTTCCACCTATACTTACATTCTTAAGTGTTCTTGTTAGGAAAGGATGCTGAATTTTATCAAATAATTTTTCTGCATCTGTTGAGAGGATCATATGAGCTTTGTTTTTGCTTTTATTGATATGGTGAATTGCATTTATGGATTCTCATATGTTAAACCAGCCTTGCATCCCTGGGGTGAAGCCTACTTGATTGTACTATATAACTTTTTTAATGTGTAGCTATAATCTATTGGCTAAGATTTTATTGAGCTTTTTTGCATCTGTATTCATTAGTAAAATTGGTCTGTATTTCTCCTTTTTGGTTGGGTCCTTTCCTGGTTTTGGTATCAGGGTGATGTTTGTTTTGTAGAAAGTTTTGGGGGAAAGTTCCTTCCTTATTAATGTTTTGGAATAGTTTCTGCAGTATAGGTACAAGCTCTTCTTTGGAGGTTTGATAGAATTCTGTTGTGAAGCATTGGGTCCAGGGCTTTTTTTTGTTGGGAGATTTTTAATTGTTTCTTCGATCTCAGTGCTTGAGATTGGTCTGTGCTAGAGATCTATTTTTTCCTGGTTAGGTTTATGGAGATGGTGTGATTCCAGGTATTAGTACATTTCCTTCACATTGTCAAATTTCTGGGCATAGAATTTCTTATAGTAATGAGAAATAATCTCTTGTATCTCTGTGGTATCTGATATTATTTACCCTTTTTTGTTTCAAATTGAGGTTATTAGAAATTTTACTTTTCTGTTTCTAGTTAATCTGGCCAAACATTTGTTGATTTCATTTACCTTTTCAGATAACCAGGTTTTGTTTCATTAATTTTCTGAATGATTCTTTTGTTTTCAATTTCCACTATTTCTGGTTTAATTTTAGTTATTGCTTTTCTTCTGTTAGGTTTGGAATTAGATTGTTCTTCCTTTTCCATTCCCTTAAGTTGATTCATTAGCTTGTTTTTGTGCTCTCCTTCTGTTTTTTTGGATATAGGCATCTAATGTTATAAATTTCCCTCTTAAGACTACTTTTGCAGTATCCCACAGTTTTTGGTAACTTGTGTCTCCATTGTTGAGGACAAAGTTTGAGGAATTTAACAATTTCCTCCTTTATATCTTCCTTGATTCAACTATCCTTCAGCGTAAGGTTGAATGAATGTGGGGATAAAAATTTTGTTGGAGTTGAGTTCCATCTTAATTGCCTTGTGGTCTGAGAAGATAGAAGGCATAATTTCAATTCTTTTAATTTTGTTGAAGTTTGATTTGTTTCCTACCTAGGATATGATCTATTTTGATGTTCCATGGACTTCCCAAAAGAACATACATTCCTTAGTTTTGGGATAGTGTGTTCTGCATATGTCTATTAAATCCATTTGTTCTAGGTTTGCATTTAAGTCCCTTGTATCTTTGTTTAGTTTCTGTTTAAAGGATCTGTCCATTTCAACCAAAGGGGTGTTAAGTCCCCTGCTATTTCATAAATCTGGCAGCATTTAAACTGGTTGCATAAATATTTAGAATTGAAATGTCCTCTTGTTTATTGTTCCCGTGACCAGAATGAACAAATGCTCTCTTGTTCTAGTTGGCCTTTCAGCTGATTAGAAGAGGCCAACCAAGGTGAATAAGGCAACCTGCTTTACCATCTACTAATTCAAATGTTAATCTCACCAAAAGATGCCCTAATAAGCACATAGAATATTAATGTTTAATCACATAACTGGGCACCCAGAGGCCTAGTCAAGAAGACACAAAAAATTAATGATAACAGATTCCTTTCTCATTTTCAGTTCCATTATACGTGTTCCATTATATATGGTCCATTTGTGACATTTCCATAGGATTTTGGAAGGGAGGAGAAGTAATCATAGTCCATCCTTTTGAACCAGAATTATTGCCAGATACTCCATGGGTCACTAACATGATTATTTATTCTTCTGGTTGCTGTCTGCTGGCATTCAGCCCATTCTCCCCTCTATTTCTGTGCTCTTCTCTGTATTGAAGCAGCTGGAAGCCTACAGACTGCATTCCTCAAACTCTCTTGGTGGCTGGTTCCTATTAAGTTCTGCCAGTAGGAAGCATTTCTGTGGGGTTGCAAGAACACAAAAGGAGGATGTGTTTGTGCTTCTGGATCCATCAGAGGCAGTTGCCAAAACTTGCAGGTGACTGAAGGTCACTGTAACCTCCAGCACTATCTTTACATCTTGGAATAGTGAGAGACAGTAGTGGGAATGACAGATGACTATGAATTCCTTTAGCATTGATAGCAAACTCAAGAGCAAATACTTATTTCTGGTCTCTTTTTCTCCTTTATTCTTCTAACCAACCAAAAGCTTTGTAACCAATATCTTGTGTTAAACTCACTTTGACTGGAAATATTCAGAGCATTTGTGTTTTTCTGAGAATACTATGGCTGAAAGCCTTGCTATAGTCATATCCTTTGCCTTTCTTTGAGATGGAGTGATACATTTTTAAAGCATCAGCTCAAGGGAAAAATTGATTTTTTTTTTTTTTTTTTGAGATGGAGTTTCACTTTGTCACCCTCGGTAGAGTGATATGGCATCACAGTTTACAGCAATCTCAAACTCTTCGGTTTAAGTAATTCTCTTGTCTCAGCCTCCCAAGCACCTGGGACTACAGGCACTCATCACAATGCTCAGCTATTTTTTTTTTTTTTTAAAGAGATGATGCCTTGCTCTAGCTCAGGCTGCTCTTAAACTTCTGACTTTAGGTAATCCACCCACTTCAGCCTCCCAGAGTGCTAGGGTTACAGGTATGAGCCACTGCACCTGGCCTCAAGGGAAAAATTAAAGGTAAGTGATGGTTTTTAACTTTTATTCATTGCTTGCTTCTTTCTACTTATAATAAATGCTGAGGTAAATATTATCGTACCCATTTTATGAAAATAACACAGGCTGAATATACTTATTTGACTGAAATCTCACAGTAAAAACTGATTTGCAAATCGGATTCTACACTTTTCATCTGAGAAAATAATATTAATACTTGATACAAATCTTAAAAGGAGATGGCATATACATACCTAGAAGAGCCCTTTATATTTAACCTTTCTTTGTCAAATGAGAAGACTTCTAATCAATTTATAGACTTAGACATTGGAGAGATTATTGGACTTTGATTAAAATATCTCAGAATAAAAGCTTCAGCAGAGCTCTCCAAGACAGACAATTCAGGTGGTAGATAAGCTGATTATTCTAATAGCTTTTAGTTATTAATATCTTTTAATAGTATGGTTTTTATTTTCATGGTCAGAATATCAGATTGAAAAATTAAAACCTTTTCCTAGAAGATTTTGCTATTTCCATTAAAATATTAAGGAACAGGGGGAATGGAGTCCTCTTGTATATCATCACACAGTGGCACCCTGTATGCAACTGAAATTATAAAATAAGAAGGTGTCATCTGTTCATAGGTTTCAGGTAGTAAAGATAAGACTGAGAACTCACTCTCTTAAGCTAGGATAGTATTTCCAACTGAATATCCTCTCATCAACAAGAGAGGAAAGAGATCAGCTTAGGGAGGGTTATTCCTTGAAAAGATTTTTGGAAAAAAGTAAATTCCAGGAAATACCAAGCACATCTGCCAGTTCCCGGTATTTAATGTGCCAGATTTTATAGATTATTAACTGCTCTTTGGATTGCAATACACCGGCAATTTTTTTCTTAAGAGATCTTATAAATGTTAAAAAGGATAGCACATTTTAGACATGTTTATATCTGGACTCGTGTCTGTTTCCCTTTGCAGCCATGTAACTCAGGTGTAATAGAAATTGCACTGTGCTTAGGAATCTAGTAACTTTCTTATGCATGGCCAGTTGCTATTTCTCTGCTCTTTGGCAGTTTTCCCCTCATAGGTGTGAAGGAGCCCAAGTAACTAAAGAAGTACAGTGAGCACACACTGCTGTGCCCTGATAACTCTAGGTCCCTAGCTAGAGTCTTGGGGCTGACTCTGGAGTGTATGGATTTTCTACTTCCAAATGGGTCATCCCTACCATCTGCCATTCCATTTAAGTCATGTGTCTTTTTGTTTTACCCAGAAGAAAAAGGGAAATGCTTTCTTCTGAGACAAATAATAAAGCCCTCATGATGAGTTTGCATTCTATGCATGCAAGCAACAGCCACATGCTGTAAATAAGTTTTCCTTATTTACATAAGCCCGCATGTACAAAGCCACAAGTACTAGGGCATACCCTGATGGTTTTAATTTTGACAAAAATAATTTAGCAAAAGGTTAAAGCTCAAATTAAGTGACTTTACTTTTGAAGTTTAAATTACACTTTACAGAATCATAGGATCACCAGTGCTAGAAATAGGAGGAATTCTAATCGTTTCATTACTGTTAGTAGTAGCAAAAGCAATTAGGAAAAAGGGAGGAAATGCAAAGAGTATTTTTAGTAATGGGCTATTTGCCAAGATTGTTTCTTTATCTTTCTAAATTGAAGCAGGGACATTGAGGTTCAATATTTGTCTGAATCAATGCACTTATCTGGCCCTCATGGAGTTTTCTCTTACATTAATGTAATAGTTTTCAAACCCGAAGTCTTAATTTGCTAGGCAAACTCTTATTTGAACATAATGCGCTAAGTTAATAATACATACTTCACAGGAATCTTCCCCAGCTATGACTAGTCAGACCTATGTAAAATCTGCTCTTTTTTAATGACAAAATTCTTGTAAGAAAGTAGTGAGAACATACAACCATAAATGGCTGGGATGCCTAAGAGATTCTATATTAAAAGCAGAGTGGTAGAGCTGGACACTTTCTGAGAGGTCGTTTATTATAATACCTTCGTTTTGGAGATATAATGTTTAAAATTCCCATTTCTAACAGCAGAGCTGCATCGTACAGCTATATTTTGAAATTAGTTCATGATTTAAAGTTAGTGTTTATGTGGTTGTTTATGTGGCCAGTGGTGGGACAGTTCTTTAGAATTTGGGATGAGGAGGCATGGGAACTCCGGCTGATGACTGTCCAATGCAGAGTGAGGGCTGAACACTTATAAGCCTCGCTCTGCTCCTCAACTCAGGCTGCTGAAGCAAAAGCACACATTTAATGTATAAGGACCTAAGTTTGTAAAAATATGTCTTAATGTCCCTTGTATAAGAATTAGAAGCTCTCCTGGGTGGCGCCTGTGGCTCAAAGGAGTAGGGCGCCAGCCCCATATGCTGGAGGTGACGGGTTCAAACCCAGCCCCAGCCAAAAACTGCAAAAAAAAAAAAAAAAAAAGAATTAGAAGCTCTGAGTATAGCATACATTTTCCTCATTCAAAAAATCAAGACTTATGCTGTGAAGTGTGTGAGTATATTTAAGGCTATAATAAGACCATAGTCTGAAGCAAAACTTTCCTCTACAACTGAACAGAGAATTTTCTTTACTGTGGAAATGGTTTTTTGATTGCCATTGAACTTGACCAGAGGAATTCAGAAAAAAATCTGATAAGAATGGAAATCAGAGGATGTGACCCTTTTGGCTGTTATATTTCCTATAACCAGCAATGGTCTACAGTGGAGGAAGTTTCTTGTGACCCTTGATCCTGGGGAGTAGAATTCAGGAGAAGGGTTTCAGAGTGGACTCCACACTAGGGTGAAATAATTAAGGCACTAACCTTGAGAGAGAAACTGAAAGGGGCACCAGAAAAACTCAGTACTGGATATAAGTAATATTTTGATGCCATATTTTAAAAACTAAATATTAATGAAAAATTTCATATTGAACAAAATACGAATGTTTTGGATGAAAACAAGATCCAATCTTGCACTTGCTTAAGTTTATCTCATTTGTCTCACCCCAATTCCGGCCTTGTCATATCCTGTCTTTATTTAATAATGTAATGTTTTATTCATCATTGATTGTTTATATTATTTTTTAAAAAATGCATTTAAGTATTATATTTCTTGACTAATTACTCTTGATCCCTGCTAAATTTTGTGCTGGATATTTCACACTGCTTACCCTAGTCCTGGTCCTGATGATTCTAGTGCCTGACTTATAACAGTTAACAAAAACCAAGGATGTCAAAGGATTGATTTTGTGGTGAATAAATTAATGAATAACATTTCAAACATTATAAGAGTATCTTCTGTTTCTAACAACCTCTCTGCAAACTCTTCATTGGAGGAGACAGACATACATGACGTGTTCCATCCAGACTCATTTTGTCAAAGTCATCTTTCTCCGTATTTTAAAATAATATAATGCATATTAAAAACTTTAATTTTTCTATCGCTTACATCATTTCATTATAATTAATTAATTGCCTTCCGGATATTAAAGGCATGTATGGGCATTGACATTCAAAATGCAATGACACCTTAGCATATTTTACTTTATTCTCTGCTTGGGAGTTGTTAGAAAGCCTAGTTCACCAAGCATGCTCAAACAAGCATCTCTGAAAGTAATGTAAGGTTAAGAAAGAGGGCATGGAAGAAACTCAGAAATTTAGAGCAGGGCATAAAGGAATGGGAAATGTTCTTCACTCCTGTGGTCCCCAACTCCTGGCCTGTAGCCTGTTAGAAAGAGCACCTCACAGCAGGGGCTGAGCCAATGAAGCTTCATCTATATTTACAGGTGTTCCCCATCACTGCATCACCCCCTGAGCTCCGCCTCCTGTCACATCAGTGGGGGCACTAGATTTTCATAGGAGCACAAACCCTACTATAAACTACACATGAGGGGGAATCTAGGTTGTATGTTTCTTACAAGACTTGAATGAAAACCCCCACCCCTACCCCAGGTGGGTGGAAAATTTGACTTCCATAAAAATGGTCTCTTGTGCCAAAAAGTTGGGAACTGCTGCATGTGTCACTTGTGTGAGTGTGTGTGTCTGTATAAGTGAAGAATCTTCTTTATTTCAGCTGTGAATATACTTTAGTCACCATTTGTGAAAGAGAAGTACAAACTTTTAAATCTTATTTTCAAAGCTGAAATATTTTTCTAATCAAATGGCTAGTTCTTGCATGTGCTTCCATATGGACTACAGGACAGGAAAATAGTAATGAATAAATGGGGGGGAAAGTAAAAACAAAAGACCCTCTGTGCTTCCCTAACAAGAAACCCTGAATCATGCCCCATGTAAAGTGAAGAAGAAACAGAACATGATTTGAATCCCACAATGTCAGCGGCTGCCTTTGTGCTGACTCAGCTCAGAAGAACAGTTAACAGTTTTTCCCAACTTACAGGTGTGTTTCTCCACAAGGCCACATTCCAAACCTCCCCAAATCATCCAGGTTGTGATTTCCAAAGCAAGGCCAAGGCCTTGGACAAGCACAAGGAATCAGGCTTCTTTCTTTATTGACGTTAGAAGGACCTGCTCCCCTGCCCTGTACAACTTGTGTGAAAATGCGGCAATCAAAGCAGCTCCTCCCTTTTCCATCTCTTCCTCCTTCCCTTTTTTCCTGCAAGTTAATTTCTTTCTGCCTCTATGTAAGAGACAGAGCAATCTGAAGATTTTGGCTGGGGACTAATTGAAAAAAGCAGTCAAAAAGCTAGAAAACTGATCAGAGAAGGAAAAAGCATTTTGGGAGCTTCTGTGCCAAAACTTTTGCAGAAACTAGCCATTCAGCAAGCGACGAGCCGAGTTGTACTCCCTTTCCTGTCACTTCGTCTTGCTCATTTGGGCTTAGGCAAGAGAGAGCACGCACACTTCCATTTCTGTTTCTTTCTGTCGCACATAAGTGCCAAAAATGAATTTAGACCTAAATTGGAAAGTGCTCAGGATGGAGAGGAAGTGGGAAAACAATCAATTTATCTACATAGCTAATCGTCTGCCAGTCAGAAACGAAAACCAGTTGATTTTCTGAGAACTCTAACATTCAAGCTATTTTTTCAAAATTATTTTGTAGAGCAAGTATGATCAGAGATTAATATGATGAGATGCGACCCTCAGTTTTCCTCTAGTTACGACTGTGTAGTATAGATCAGAGCAAAGATAAAGTTGTCTCACACTTGCTGTTCCCAAGCAATTTCTTCTTCTCCCAGTGTGTTTGTCTAAAGGAATAAGGTCGCTTGTTAAACTCACAAGCCTGTCTAGGGATCTAATTTAAGTACATCAGCCTCCTAGTGTGTTGATTTGGAATTTTACACTGGTGAAGCTGAAACTACAGGGATTTTATGAAACTGCTCTTAACTCCTATTTGCATTTGTAGCGTGCTCTCTATCTCTTGTTCTCTCTCCCTCCTCCCCACGTATTAATTGATACACACATTTTGGTACTTTTACTATTCCTTTTCTTTTAGTCCCTTGAGTAAGTGATATTGATTTTTTACTGTGCTGCTCTTATTCATCTAAGCTGTTTTTATGTCAGCAAGATGTTAAGGTTGTTTGGTGGATAACATGTTGGAGATGAGATCCTTGGCTTACTTGTTCCTTATTACTCCTGGAATGTGGCAAGCTTCAGTTTCAGTCAATAGAGTTTACACAGCTGTGCGTAAGGACCCTGCATGAGGCCTTGGAGTTCAATCACTCAGCAAAATAAATCAATCAATGCATATTTATTAGACATCCCTGTTGGGAAAACAACATATTTAAAGTTGGTCCTGGAATATAGCTAATCCACAGAGTAAGAATTTGAGCTCAGCAACTTCCAGTGATCATCAATTATTTTGGATAATTATCTGGGAGGTATGCAGAAGAGTTGACTATGCTAACAGTCTGTGTAAAATTGTGCTTGTTCTGTGGAGTGGCAGACAGAAAGTTTAAAGAAACCTACAGCCCCATACCTAATCCCCGCCTCACATTCCCTAGATAGAACAAAACTGAATAAACGAATATGTAAATAACGAAAACATTAAAACACTTTCTTTGAAAATACACAGCTGATGTTTTTCAGTGAGTTTAACTTCTTGAGCCACACGGCATACAGATATTATATGACTAAAACAAGGGCCAGATGAAAAAGAACAGTCATCCTGCCAAAGGTGGACTCTGTAGGTCAACACAGGTGCATACCCTGGAGCCAACTCCATGAAAGTCTACAACAAGGATTTTTGAGAAGTGTGTGTGCTGCTTGTGGTCTGGGGGACACATGTGGGCACTTGCCATGCAACTTGAGTGTACTGTTGATTCTCACCTGTCACAGTAACAGCCATGTTCTGAGGTGTGATACTGCCAGGTACTGCTCTCCACAGCTTGCAGTTCCAGTAGATTTGGGAAGTTTCCCAGTGTCAAACAGCTAATAAGGGGCAGAGTTAGGACTCCAATCTTGGTTTTACTTAAAATCCATGTTTATACCCACAACACATGCTTTTATCAACTTGGCCCCAAAATCGTGTGGTTTTATGGTCAGCCTCTTTATGCATGGGTAAGGATGCAAAGTATTTAGAAATATGTTGCATCTGTACATGCATTTGCTGTCATTTCTCTTCCTTGTCTATGCTCATATGACGTCTTTTGTATCTGCATAGTTATTACTTTACATACTGTTAGTGACTACCTCAACTCTATATGCCTGATAAATAAGTGTTTATTGAACAAAAGACAGATATTTCCCAAAATCCAGCAACTCTAACAGCTAGATACTTATCTATCATCATCGGTACCATTTGTTTTGAAAATACTTAGTGCTTGGCCACAAGACAAGATCAATAATGGCTAAATTCATTGCAGTTTCTAATTTAACATCAGGCTAATGCAAAAGCTTCTCAAAGGGGTCAGTGAACTATAACTTAATTCATGACTGTGTTCTAAGCATATCTGAGTGTTTGACAAATGCTTACTATGCCCACTAATTTGCTGAATAAATTTTCATTTTCTTACAAATAACAAACATGTATTCAATAACAGCTATGTGCAAGACACTAAGTTAGGTAATGAATAGAATTCAGGAGAATATAGTGATGACAGTGGCCAGTGTCAACCATGTGCTGGGTACTATGTTGAGTGCTTTCTTTTGATGTAGTATCATGTAGAATTCTACAATGTAGAATAACCGCAAGGATACTATCAATATCCTGGTTTTAGGAGCAAGAAACCTGATTCCTGGAGAAGTTAAATAAGTTACTTTCCCAAGTTCTCATAGCTTGTAAGTAGCACCTCCTGGACTCAAACCTGGGGCAGGTATTCCAAAGCCTACTGCTCATAAGTAGGATAGAAACCCACTTACCTATATTGAAATTTTTATTTATGCAAACAACCATTCAAAAAAATCCATAATAATTGTTTTCTTTTAGCTTAAAATATAGTAAGTGTACATAAACTTGCCAAACTTTGTGTGATAGAGCCAGGCCTTACTGTTATGAACAATTCCCTTGGAATTATGTATTTACGTCTTTCTTGCACAAACCACACCCACAATGCATTGTCTACAATTTCTAGCTTAATTTCTATTAAGTGAAGCCAGAACTTGACGACTTTTGGTAAACAAGTTTTAGTATAAAATCCTTCCAGATTTCCATGTTTTTTCCCCCTCAATCTATTCATTGCTTTATAACTACATAACCTAAGGCAATTTTTTTGTTTAGTCTCCATAGAGATTGCCAAAAATTGCCAATGCTCTTTGGTTCCCTCCATGTTATTGCAAATGATAGGATTTCATTCTTTTTTTTTTATGGCTGAATAATATTCCATTGTGTCTAATATTTAATAACACCCTAAAGTGACTATAGTCAACTATAGGTTATTGTAAATCTTAAAACAGCTTCAAGTGGAATTGGAATGTTCCTAACACAAAGAGATGATCAATACTTGAGGTAATGATCCATCATCCTGTTTGATTATTGCTTGTTGTAAGTTTGTACAAAACATCACATGTACCCCATAAATATATACAACTATTACACACTGATAATAAAAAATTAAAAGTTAAAAAACTTGCCAAAGCTGACTATATTTCAAGTTGTCTTGGTAGAGTATTGGGAAAAGTTTTCCATTAGCAGTAACTATGCATGGGATAAACCTTTTTGGCTATAAACTTTTTGTGCCACAGCACAAAAGTTCAAGGAATTTTTTAAAAATCACTTTATCAAGTTTCTTCAAAGCCTTTGACATAGCTGTCATAAAAACAACTCTTTTTTAAAATGCCTTTTAAATATGTGTACTTTTAAGAGTTAGTTATGTAATAAGAAAACAAAAATAATCATATATAGACCAGAAAATAAACATAACCAAGTGTTGATAAGCAAACAATTCTCCTGGTCAGAGCAAAGATGAGTAAGAGAGTGGCCTAATTACCATGAGTATTTATTTAGAGTCTTAAGGCATCATCTAATGTTTCACAGGGGCAACAGGACATTGATTAATTGAGGGATATTAATTTGAGCTACATTGCCCACTACTGTATTACACACATGCATTTTTCTTTAGCAAACATTGATCCAGCACTCCCTAAGTGCCAATCACTGTCCTTAGTGCTTTGAAAGTATTAACTGATTTAATCCATAAAGTTACTCCCTGAGGTGCATATTATTATTATTACCTAAGTTCACAGAGGACTAAACTTATGATCTCAGAGGTTACCTATTGTGCCCTAGATAACACACCTTGTAAGTGTATATGTGATGGAGCCAGGATTTGATCCTGAGTGAGTACTCTTACCCAGTATCTACCAAACAAAAGCCTATAATCCAGATAGACAAGGACACAAACGCTCCTCATACAAACTTGCATATGATAATTCTCTCATGAAGGGTCCAAGAATTCACTAACAAATTCTCTAATCATCGTCACTAGAATATGCAAATTAGTTTTCAGTCAGCATATGGTAAATCTCAGAGCAGCCAGTTTCCCTTTTTCTTTCCTCCTCTCCTTCCCTAAATGATTATAATGAACAAGACTGTTTTAATTTCTTTTGATATCTCTTTACAACTATTAACAAAAGTAACTATGTTACTGTTCTTTACAGATTCTAGGCCTTGGGGTGAGAATGTAGACCACATGGGGGAGACCATGGGCCAGGGAGCACTGGAAACTCTTGGGAGTGTGTCCTGAAGATGTACCTCAATTCTTTTATCTCTTGTTTTGTGGGTTATGCACAATAATCCCCAAAACTTCCTGAGAGTCTGGTTCATGATCATACAGTAATTTTCATCACGCAATCAAACTGCACATTTAATGTGACACAAAAGTCTTTAATTTCAATGCCACAGAAACAAGTTCTATGGTTGGTATTTATAGGCTTATAAAAGAGGGAAAATGGATCTGAATTCTTGACAATTTTACATTGCCAGGGACCTCCTCCCTTGGAAAGTAGTTTTGTGCCATCAAACACATATGCAATTTGTATCAAGAAAAATGTGTCACATTTTTAATGGTTTAAAAACCATTTAAAACTCTTTTCAAGAAAATAATACACATATGCTTCAAACATCAGAAGTACAAAATTTCTATAGAGAGTCTTCCTCTCAGGGCTAGCCACGATGGCTCACATACCCAGCACTTTGGAAGGCCAAAGTGGGAAGATGGATCAAGGTAAGGAGTTTGGATCCAACTTGGGAAACACAGCAAGACCTTGTCACTACAAAAAATTAAAATTAAAAAAATTAGCCAGGCATGATGGCACATGCCTGGAGTCCTAGCCACTTAAAAGGGAGGATTCCTTGAGCCCAGGATTTTAAGGTTAAAAAGCTATGATCACACCACCGTACTCTAGCCTGGGCAACAGAGCAAGACACTCTCTTAAAAAAAAAAAAAAAAAAAAGTCTTTCTCTTAACTCTGTCCCCTAGCTACCTAGCTCATCTCTGGAAGGCACTCACCATTCCATATTACAAGAAACACTTTAAAAATAAATATTTAAATGATCTGAAATGTGTAGTCAATAAGATGACTAGCTATGAATAACTAAGAAGATGAATATTTGATGCCCCATTTGAACTAAAATAATGCTTAAAAATATCAGCTTTTCTGAAATCCTCTTAACAGCCTATTAACTCTAAGAGTAGATGAAAGAGTAAGAATTTTAACATAAAAGCACAAAGGCATGGTCCAGCATTTGCAATGTGAGGAAAGACTTTTCTACCCAAAATACTTATTAAGATGTATTTTTTGGGTTATTATAATATACAGGATGTCCATAAAGATCATGTGCAATTTAAAATAGTGTATTAGAGTTAGATAGTGGTAGTATCATACAGGAAAAGAACTAGTTCCAGAAGTAGTATTCTTTAGAAGTAATGCTACTCCTGAGAAACCAATTCTTGTTATTTTCCCTTGGCCCAATTATACATATAATCAGGGGTCTTTTGAAAGATCACAAAGACCCCTCAAATAGTGTATGGAGATACTCTCACAAAAGATAGGAATAAAAGTTGTTCTCAAAGTAGCAGTCATGACTACACTCATAGATGAGAACTCCCCTCACTAGCCCTAACACCCTACAGGTGTGTAATGCACTAGCAGATCATTACTGTACTTAAAAACAACCACATAAAGAAACAAAAATCTGCAACCTCTGTGACTTGTAGAGACCACCATGTGGTCGGACCAGGAAGAACTTCTGACATGTCCCAACTAATCAAGAGTACAAATTGTTTTTAGATAATTATATGTGTGTGTGTGTGTGTGTACATTTTATTGATGCTTTTAAATAAGAACAAATTACTCAGCTAATTTTCTTAAAAATTCAGAATCTAAATCTTCATCTTTACTGAATTCTCAGTTATAGAAATGAAAATCTGGAAGCTAAGTTTTAAAACACTCTGAGGGCTCCATTTGTTTTTCATTTTTGACTCATGTCCTTGGAGTTGGGAGAAGGACACCATGAGGAGGGGGAAGGAGGCACAAATAACAAGTGGCTTTTCTAAGAAGTTTCTAATTTCCAAGAAAAAGATATACCTGGAAGCATCGTTAGCTGATATTGCAATGGTTTGCCTATTGCGTGAGTTTTGGCAAAGCATTTATGCATTATTATCAGGCAATAGAGACAATGTAAGGATTTGATCTTAATTTCAAGCTAATGGGGGGCTCAGGTAAATCTCATCAAGATCTTTATGAACACATTAAGATCAAAAAAATTTTTTAAATAAGCGAATTTGCTAGCATTGTATAATATTTGACTGCTCCTTTTGCGAGCATCATCAGAGAGTTGGCTGGGCTCTGGGATGGACCTGCCTGCCTTTCACTGTATTCTTTTGTATTTGGTGTTCATAATGGCACAGACCTCAGGGAGTGCATACTATAAGATGTTTGCAAATCTTGATTATATAAAAGAATGCTACAGACTGCAATAATTTATATTTTATTTCTCACAGAGAACATTGGCTTTCATAAGAAAAATCTTTAAAGAATGTACATGCACTTGAGCTCTTCAAAAAGTTCATGGCTAATATGCACTAAGCAAAAACCATGGCTGTATTTCAAGAGGTTTTGCACCAAAATAAATTTGGACTAACTTGTTATTACATGTCTGAACCAGATTTAGTTTGAGATACCAGGAAAGGTAAGACAGTAGTTTGAAAAAAGAGAAATATAAATTCAGGTAAAATTGAAGCCAAAAAAGCCCCATCAAATTTATGGTGAAGCATGGGTGGAAGAGTGGTGAAACTGGTGCTTTACTAAAAGTTTCTGTTGACATAGCCCCAAAGAAATCAGCAGTTTACAAATGAATAATGTTTTAAGAAAGGAGATGATGTTGAAGATGAAGCTGACAGTGGCAGACCATTCATATCAATTTGCAAGGAAAAAAATTCATCTTGTGTGTGCTCTGAGTGGTGAGGACCAACAACTAACAGCATAATAAATAACCAACATCCTAGACTCCTCCATTGGTTCAGCTCATATAATTCTAACTGCAAAGTTAAAGTTGAGCAAACTTTTCACTCTATTTGTTGTGCTCAGATCAGCTGCAGGCAAGAGCAGAACTTTCAACAGAAATTTAAAAGAAGTGGGATAAAGATCCTGAAGAATTTTAACAGCTGAAACATGGTTTTGCCAGTATGATCTTTCTCTTTTTTTTTTTTTTTTAGACAGAGTCTCACTTTGTCAGCCTTGGTAGAATGCTGTGGCATCACAGCTCAAAGCAACCTTAAAATCTTGGGCTTAAGTGACGCTCTTGTCTTAGTTTTTCTTTTTTCTTTCTTTCTTTCTGTTTTTTTTTTTTTTTTTTAACTAGAGACGGATCTCATTCTTGTTCAGGCTGGTATCAAACTCCTGAACTCAATCAATCCACCTGCCTTAGCCTCCCAGAGTACTAGGATAACAGGCGTGAGCCACCATGACCACTACCAGTGTGATCTTGAAGACAAAACACAATCAAAGCAATTGCCACCAAGAGTGGGAGTGGTCTGGTCAAAGCAGAAGTGAACTGGTCAAGCAAGATCAAAGGTCATGGCAACAAGTTTTCTGAATGCTCAAGCCAAATAACAATAACAGCTGCTTATTATGAGAGTGTCTTAAGATAGCCAAAGCTTTAGCAGAAAAACACCCAGGAATGGCTCACCAGAGAGTCTTTCTCCGCCACAACAATGCTCCTGTTTATTCCTCTCATCAAACAAGGGCAATTTTGTGGGAGTTTCAATGGGAAATCATTAGGTATCCACCTTATATGTTAAGTTGATTTACTTCAAAGGACTGTCAGTTCTTTAAAGATGGGCTAAATGACTAATATCATTGCTTGCAAGAATAAAGAACTTGATGAAGATTATGTTGAGAAATCAAGTTTATATTTTTTATCTTTTAATTCAACTTAAAACCTTGTATTTGCTTTGTAAGTTAGAGATGCCTGTACCCAAAGGAAAATTTAACTTGTAACTTAATCACAATTAGTTATCCTTGTGGGGAATAGGAACAGCATTACTTCTGAATTCCACAGTCTTCCAAACTCATTTGATTTTCTTATCCCTGACCACCTCTACCCTAATTTTTCTGAAAATAAAACTGTTTTAAGCAAAATCAGAAGGGAAGAATTTCATTTCCTTTGATTCTTCCTGTTCTTCTTAGCTCCTAGCCACCAAACAAGCAGCAGAGAGGGGAACTAGGAGTTGAATGTGCTCAAGGAATGCACAAACTAGATTTCTTAAATGCCTCTGAATATTCATAATTTGATTAGAATAATGACTCTCATGTTACTCATACAGCATTCTGAAAATAATAAATTATGAGTATTGCTGATTGCCTGGTTTAAAATAACAACCTGTGTCTGTGCTTTGGTGCCATGATAGCATTTATTTTACTACAGCCATCATTATCAACATCGTCAACATCATTATATAAAATCATAGTTTGCACATGTTATATATGACCCAATTTAGGTCTTGCCCAGGCAGGATGGCCCCTGTTGATTAACGGATGATAGTTATTTCTATGCTCTATGTTTCAGGATTTAAAAGATTATTTTCAGGATGCCAACAAACTGATATTAGTATTTAGGGCCGATGACCTCTGGTCACCACTGAAGCATCTATCATGTTTTATGCAAAAGTGTAGTTTATTTAAGATAAAACTAATTTTTCAATGAAATAAATTATATGAGATTAAACCAAATAAACATACATAATTATTGAATACCTACTATGTGTCAGGTGTTCTGTTGGATGTAGGACACCAAAGTAAACAAAGTAAACACTATCCTGTTCACATGAAGATTATGCACCATTTAGAGAGAAGGGAAAAATAATAGGGCAGTATAAAAAGTCTGTGCAAATACATAGTAGTACACCTTAGTCAGGCATGGCTGATGGGCCCTCAGGGAAGTCTTCACCAACATGGAGCACCTATAAGAGTTAGCCAAACATGGCAGGCTGGAGAATGAAATGGTAGTTGTAAGAAGAGAAATTATTCTGTTAAATGTACTGGGCCCAAAGACAGAAGGGGTGCCCCAGGAAATGAAAACCACTCACTATGATGAGTGCAAGGGCAAGGAAAGGATGAGAGACAAACTAGAAAGCAAGCCAGAGTCCAAAACAGACCCTGCAGGATCTATTGCAGATGGAACTTGATAATGAATTTGGACATTATTTAAGAATAATGAGAAGGTAGGGAAGGATTTGGGGAAGGAAATTGATGTAATTATTTTTGCATTTAGTAAATTTCACAATGATTAGAGTCAATAGACAATGGCTGGTCAGTTAGAAAATTACAGCGCTCCAAGTGAAAGATGATGTAGGCATAGATGGTAAGGATGACATAAAGGAGTAAATGCTTTTTTAGATGTGTGTAGCAAATATATAAAAGTATCACCTCCCTTAGTGAGTAAGTAGCTGTGACGAGTATTAAACCATAATACAAAATTGAAGTGCATGGTTAGCTCACAGGGAGATGATTCAGACTGGGTAAAATGTTAATGAGCTCTATTGTGACAATGTCACATTTCCAGTATTGGTGGGAAATCCAAGTGGAAACCCAGGGGGCTGCGGAATACAAAATCTAAAGTGCAAATCTTTGAAAAGGTATACATTTAGGAAAAATCTACATGTAACCTTGAAAGTAGATGGGGCTATCCAGACAGAATGTGTGATAAAAGAATGACACTGCTCTCAACAGACTGTTAAAGTATACAGAGAAGAAGAGGAACTCACAAAACTGTCTGAAAACAACAGATCAGGAAAGTGAACGAAAAATCTGAAAAGGTGAAGACAGTAGTCCCCCAAAAGTGAAGAGATGGGAGCGTTTCAAAGAAGAGAGCATTAGTGCTACAGAGAAGTCAAATCAAACTGTGAATGAGATATGTCTATTGCATTTATCAACAGATAGGTCACAGGTGACCTTGGCAATGGCAGTCTCCATGAAGTAGGATTAAGGAAATCCCCATGGCAGGGGGTTGAATTGAGGGAAGCAAGAGAACAGTGACAATATGTGTAGTTTCAAGAAGTTTGGCTGTGAAATGGAAAGAAAAGTAAAAGGAGTTCCATTACAAAAAAATAAAATTCCTTGCAATATCACTTATACATAAAAATTAATATTACACAATACTGTTGTTAAAATATAAACGTTAGTAGAGTATATTTCAAAAGAATACTTTCCTCTTTAATTCTCAAATATTTTGAATCTGTGCCAATGCTTAATATTCAAAATTCTTGTCTTTTATATTCCTTTTTTAACTTATTCCATTTCTCTTATCTGAAAAAGTCAAATGTCTCCCCTAAAGGCATATTTGGCTCCATGACCATGTGACTTTCAGCCATTTTTGTCATCAAAAACCTTTTAGATTGCTGGTTTGCACAGCCAGCAAAGAAAAAATACTTAAGAGTAACAGAAGGTAAAGCTTTACATCTTCCCTAATAATTTGTGTCTTTTTCTACTGAGAAAGAATTGAGTGACCTCCACGTCCAACTAGTTTATCCTTCTTGGTTTCCAGATAAGCAAATAGATGCTTAGAGAGTTACGGTATCTTCAAAACACAAGTGGCAAATATGAGTCAGAACACTGATCTCAATGATTTGGCTATATCTACCCCATGTTTTCCCAGTGAATCCACGTCTCTTACTATGGATGAAGTCCCTTTCCAGTCAGATGGGAAAACTTTTAAAATATGAGGTAAAACCCTCATATTTTATTATACATGAAATGCCTGAATTTTCTGCAACATATGGTTATTTGAAATTTATGTGAAAATCCCACATCCTCTGTAGCAACTGTTCGTATGAAGGACCTCTATATAGGCCAGATAGAAACTGCTTCAGCATGATTATTGCTCTTCTGAGTTACTATCTACAAGAGTTTGTTTCCCCACTAAACTAAAACACGTTGATATTTTGATTTGCTTAGTTAACCAAGAATTTGCATCTATGATTGCAAGTATTTGACAAGTTTTCCTGATTGTGTCAGATGAAAACATTTCTAAACACTGTATTTATTAGAATAATTATATTCCATAAGAAGAATCTACTGTAGACATTAATCAGGAAATTCAACCACTTGGAATCATTCTGTTATAGTGATTTAAAATAAGGAGAAGGGGGCAAGGGAGGGAATATTGTCAGAAAGTAAACTGGTGAAAAAATTGTAGAAAAATTGAAACCAGAACCTAAATAACTGTCTTCACTATTGCAGTGAGTACACTTTGGGAGAAATAAACACACTTACACACACTAAACACACAAATACAACACACGCACATAGATATTTAGTTGCAAAAAAAATGATAACCTAAAATTTCTATGAGGATACCTTTTAAAATGATTTCATGGGAAATACACATTTCTATGTCTATATTCTGTCTCCTCAATAATGATTTCCCAAGATACATTTTATGAAGTATTTTGGTAGCTTAATTTTATAGAAGTCGGTAATACTGATTATATAACCATTAAAGTTTGCAACTATGACAGAAAATGTTAATCGTATTGATCATACAAAGACCTGGTCAATAACCATTGTACACATGGCATATTTAGGCCATCAGAAACCATGACTTGTAGGGAAATTGAGCTTCAATTGGTTATGTAGGAATAGTATGTGAATAAAGACCTGAAATCTTGTGAAAGAGCATTAATTCACCATATCCCTAGACAGACATATAGACACACTTATTTATAACATCATAATCAATGGAACTTGAAGAAAATCACTAATGTAAAGCCAATTGAATTCAATTGTTTCTTTTTGTTAAAGTTAATTATATACTTATTTTGGAGGGAATAATTAACAAACCTCTTGATTTCAGCAAACAGTTGACAATGTACCTCTAGATAAGGGAAAGATGTGTAAGTATAAATTGGGAGACTTCTATAATATATCTGATAATAGTAGGGTAAGTAATTCAGCTAACATTCCTGCTAAGGCCTACTGGCAACTCTAGGAAAAATAGTTTTTAAATATCTTGAATAACACTAGGAAGTCATCAAAATAGTGAAGAATTACTGGGATAAAATCTGGTAGAAAACTGATGCCCATTGGACTGAAGCTAGTATTTTAAAGCTGTTTTTCTCCTAGGTGCACTTTCTGATTTCAGCATTACTAGCTGAGAGTTTAAAAGACTTTATGGTACTTTTAAATGTTTCAATAAGCTAATGAGATAGGGATTGAATTTTAAGGGCATATCAGGAAGTCCTTATGAAAGCCTTCTGCATATAGTTGGCATCGTGACTATCAGGACTTTAGAAATAGTATTAGTATAATAATACTATCTAGAGGGAGACAGGCCGTACTGAAGACCACAGCACAGTACTGAATCATCTCAATCTCAGGAATGTGATTAGTGAAATCAAAAGGACCTAGAAAGATTGCATATAATGTCATTCAGGACTCTAATTATTTCTAAAAAATATTTTTCTAATAAAATGACTGTAACCTAAATAATGAGGCAGAAAAGAAGACAAAACTAGGTATATCAACAGAAACAGTAAAAAAAATAAACAGGACCAAAGAAACACAGGAACTCCACATACTGGAACCATCAGAAAGATACTTCAAAACAATTGCTTGTATTATATCAAGAGCTGAAGAAAAAACAAATTAAAATTTTCAAAAGAGATTAAAATTTTTAAAAATTTCAAATGAGAATCTAATTGTAATTTTTATACTAAAAAAAGTAATTATAAAATGAGAAGTAAATTTAGGGGGTTAACAGCAGATTTCACCCAGTTGGAGAATTAGTGAACTAGAGGTAAGAGGAAAATAAGTCTAGAATGAAGTGGGGAAAGGATAAAAGGTAACAGGATAGAAAATAGAGTAGTATGTATAGAAGAGAGATGTAATGAGAAGATGTAATATATCTCTATATATCTCTATCTATATATCTATATATGTATCTCTCTCTCTCTCTCTCTATCTATCTATCTATATATTTTATTGGAGTCCCATAAAGTAAGAGAATAGAAGAATTGAAAAATAATGGCTGAAAGTTTTCTTTCATTCTTTCTTGACAGAACCTCATTTCATCACCCTCAGTAGAGTACTGTAGCATCATAGCTCACAGCAACTTCAAATTCTTGGGCTCAAGTGATCCTCTTGCCTCAGCCTCCCAAGTAGCTGGGACTGCAGGCATCCACCACAATGCTGGGCTATTTCCTTCTTTAAAGACATGATTTCACTTTTGCTTAAGCTGGCCTTGAATTCCTGAGCTCAGGCAATCCACTCTCCTTGGCTTCCCAGAGTGAAGCCTGATTACAGACAGGAGCCACTGTTCCCAGCCCACTTGAAAATTTTCTAATACTGATGCAAGACATTAAGAAACCTGTAAAACTTTAAAACAAAAATAAATCTATACCTAGACAGATTAAAGTCTGATAAAAACCAAAGCCAATGTAAAGTCTTAAAAGTAACAAAAAATGGCAGCTTTAAAAGAGCAAACATTTGATTGACAGTTAACCACTCAATAGAAACACTATAAATTTGAAGAATATGAAACATCTTTAAAGTCTGCATAAAAACAAACAAACAAACAAACAAACAAAAAACCCAAAAGAACTACTGATGTAGAATTCTATTTTCAGTGAATTATCCATCAAGAATTAAAGTAAAAAAAAGATATTTTTCAGGAAAAAATGTTTTAAATAAACCCGTATTAAAATAAATACTAAAGATTTCTTTTGGGCAGAAGGAAAATTATACTAAACCTAAGAGATACTAACTAGATCATACTAAATATTAACTATCTAAGACAATAATAATGATGGCTTATATGATTTATAAACACACAACAGCAATAAGTAGGAAGAGAGTAAATAGGAAAAAAAATTGTCCTAAGGTTTTTGCATTTCTCCAGGTGGTTAGTGTAGTAACTAATAGAGACTTTGATTAGTGAAGACTGTTGTAATCTATGGGTAACTTGAAAAGAATGCAAAAATATATGTATTGATCCAGAAGAAGGTAATAAATGAAGAGAAAATAACATAGAATGATAATTACACTAAGTGTAAATGAACTAAGTTTTACAATTAAAGAACAAAGATCGCCAAACTAAAAAATAAAAGAGGCATATAAAAAATACAAAGATGCAGCAAGGTTGAAAGTATAAGAGTATGAAAAGATATATTATGAAAATATCAACCAGAAAAATATAAATGTACTGTAGTCCTGTAAGGTAATGAGATAATAATTCTTTTCTTCCAAGTAAACTTTAGGGAAGAAAAATCTTATTAGAGATAAAGGCAATTTCATAATAATGAAATTTTGGTTTACCTGGAAAGTGAATTTTAATTTATATACATATAATAAGTAGCCCCAAGATCTACAAAATGAACATTGATAAGAGCATAAGGAGAAATAAGTTTATAATCATAATGGGAGATTTAAGAAATGAAGTATGCTAACCTATAAAAAAAACTTCAAGAAGACAACCCTCAACAAATTTCTAGGGTTTAATTGTTTTATTAATCTATTAATGCCTATTTATTGATTGTGTTAATGTCAATTAGTTAAATTTGTGTCAACAAATTTCTGAGACTTGAAATCATACTGTTTACAATAAAATTAAGCTAGAAATTAGTTTAAAAATTAACTCAAAATTTTTTCCTTCTTTCATCTTATGGAAACCAAAAATGGCAGTTAGTCAATGGGCCAAATAAATTAAAATAAGAATTAGAAAATATTTTAAAATATAAAAGACATCACATCACTATTGACAATAACAAATTAAAAAAATTATAAACTATATGCCAGTAACTTTGAGTAATTATAGAAAGTTGGCATATTCCTCAAAACATAAACTTGACGAAAACTGAAACAGAAAAAGCAGAAGTCCCAATAGTTCTATAATATTTGAGAGGTTTATTTATAAATTAAATATGATTTCACAAAGAAAATTCCCCAAATTGCTTCTGCAATGAGTTGTACAAAACATTTAAGGAATAGAATAAAATTAATCTTAGAGGATGGAAAAAGAAGGACCATTCCCTGACTCATTTTCTAAGGTCAGTATAACTTTAATTCTAAAATATGACAAAAAAGGTGCAAGAAAAATTACTCAGTAGTCTCCCTCATGAACTTAGATGCAAAGTCATAAACAGAATATTAGCTAGTGGAATCTGATAAAATACAAAGGAGAATAAACCAGATATTAGGTTTATTTCAGGAATTTCAAAGTTGATTTTACCATAATAATGTAATCAATATATTCACTATATGAACAGAGTAAAAGAAGAAAAATATCTATTTGTTTTTACAAGTGCAGACATAACACTTGCTAAGTATTTTATGATTTAAAAAGAAAGACTTGGCAAATTGAGATAGAAGAGAACTTACTTTATTTTATCAAAGTATTTATAAAACCTATATCATGCATCATATCCACTACTGAAATATTGGATTTTTTTTCTTGAAATTGAGAACAATTTAATGTTTCTTTCTATCACTACTTTCATTTAACATTGTATTGAGAATCCTAATCAGTAAATTAAGAAAATTAGTTGGAAGTTGTATGAGCCAAAAATTAAAAAATAAAAACACATTTTTAAAGAGAATCTGCAAAAAATAAAATAAAATAAAATTAGAATTCAAAAGTGATCTTTGCAAGGTTGCCAGATGAGGAGGAATTACTCCTGAATCAACAGCAACAAAAATATGTGGACCGGCTGAACGTGCATCACAAAATAAAACTTACTAGTGGATGGTTGTCCATTTAGAAGTAGATTTCAGATTGTGTTTGCAGATCTCCATTGTTAACATGAAACTGTCCATGTTTTGACAAGTTATTTTTTTTGTTGTTGTTTGTTTGTTTTTTGTTTTGAAGTTTTTGGCCCGCGCTGGGTTTGAAACTGCCACCTCCTGCGTATAGAGCTGGTGCCCCACTCCTTTGAGCCACAGGCGCCACCTGAAACTGTCCATATTTTGATTCAGAATGTATAAGACATTGCCTCTGATGCAATGCTAATGTTCAGAACCACTGGTATAGACCTATTCTGGTTTTCAAATTGAAAGGCTTAAAACCACTGGGTAGAAATTATAAGGAGATAGAAGCTTTAAAAACGTAAATAATCCTGTTAACAATAAACATCCTGCAATAGAATATCTAGGCTAGCAACAAAAAAAATAAAATCTTTGTAAGTCTTTTGGAAAATATTGGGAAGGAAACTGAAACAACAATGACACCAACAAAACCTTCTGAGGATGCTGCCAAATCCTTAAGCATAAGGAAGGCCACTATGGAAACGTGAGGTCCTCTCTGAGGATAAGGTGGGGTTTTTTTTGTTTTTGTTTTTTGTAAAGTCTCACTTTATCGTCCTTCGTAGAGTGCTGTGGCGTCACACAGCAACCTCCACCTCCTGGGCTTGAGCGATTCTCTTGCCTCAGCCTCCTCAGTAGCTGGGACTAATAAGCGCTGGCCACAATGCCCGGCTATTTTTTGGTTGCAGTTCAGCTAGGGCAGGGTTTAAACCCGCCACCCACAGTATATGGGGCCAGCGCACTACTCACTGAGCCACAGGAGCCGCCCTGGGTTAAGGTGTTTTGAATCTAAATACAGAACTGCCCTGTTTACCTAACAGTCAGATTTCCGGCAATTTAAAGGTTTCAGATGCAGTCTTTTAGACTCTACTGAGTTGTGCCGCAAAATTTGACAGTAACCAATAATCCTATCACGAATTTGATAAACTTGATTATCTGTTTCTTTTCCAGCCTGCAGCAGTTTAGGAAAAAAATGAGAAGTGAGGATAAGAAGGTTCTTGGAAGCCACATACAACACTAGTCCCAAGACTGAGTAGAAGGGGAAAGCAGAAAACAGAAAAATGCAAAAAGCAAATAGAAATCTATTACTGCACAGTACATTCGTTAATGCTCAGAATGACGTCCCTGAGTCACCTAAAAGTGTTTGACCCATGGAAGGCATCTTGTTAAGAAAAGGCAATTTTTACAGAATAATAGGATTTTGGAAAAAAGACTATTAGAAAACTTATTTTATGCAGAAAAAATTATATAAAAAGCATACAGCACACTACATTTTAGAAATCATTAATAAATTATGTAACCAGCATCCAGATTAAATAAACAAAGATTATTTCTACAAAGCAAAAATTCCCTCCCTCCCAAATCATTACACTTTCCACCTTTCCAAGCATAGTCCTACCTCTAACAGCATTGTCTTTCTGTTTTGTGTAAATAGACATGTATGCTATGTATTTTTATATTGTTTTGTGTCTAAAGTCTTTTGTTCAACTTTATGCTTTTTAAATAATGATTTCCAGACTGTGTCACTGACTCATCGCACAAATAACAGCCAAGCAAGGAATACAAGAAGCCACATTTCTCCAAGCCCAGACTAAAACTATTCTCACTTTCTTTTTTAAAAATTTCTTTCTCCATATATTTTCATCTTAAAATATAGATTTCTGGGTGGCTCCTGTGGCTCAAAGGAGTACAGCACTGCCCCCGTTATGTCGGAGGTGGCGGGTTCAAACCCAGCCCTGGCCAAAAACTGCAAAAAAAAAAAAAAAAGATTTCTACTATATTAATAAACAAAGAAATAAATATATAGAAATAAACATTTAAGTAAATTACTATATGTGATACTAGTAGCCCAAATGTCAATATTTTTGTTTATCTCATAAAAATAGCTGAGAAGACAAAAAAAAATTTTTTTTGCTTCTTTTTTTGCATCAAAGATAAAGTCATCACCAAGAGTGTGAAACTTGGTCCCTTACACTGTGGGTGTCACCAGTTGACTGGCCACTCTTGGCCTTGGCCTAAAAGTAGTTCTATTTTACTTTAGTGCTGTCCTTAATACAAAATCCAAACTAAACTATTATTTTGGGGATAAACTAAAATCAGAAACAGAGTTATCTCTCTGTTACTGGTATAAATTAAGACAGATTTATTTACAAAGAGAAAGATATCCCCAAATTGCATACATAATTAGAAAATCTTAAAATTCTTAAAGAAAAATGTTTGAATTATTAATAATAATGTTTCATTTTCCTTGGCCTTTCTATTTCCTCTTTAGGGAAATTGTTCAGTGTGATTCTCTGAAACATTCTTTCTTTCTTTTTTTTTTTTTTTTGTCTTTAGGTCTGTAATTGACCTTTGCAATGCTTTTTTTCTTTTTTTCTTAAATCTAGCACAATTCAGCACTGTGCTTAGTATGAACTACAAATTTTGTTACTTACTGAATTAACTAATAGGTGTTATATCTTGCAATGAAATATGATAAAAATTGTGTTTTCTTTAAATCTAATAGGCCAAATTTAGAATAGTAACTTTGGATAAGATTTATAAAACTGTACATTTTCTCTCCAAAAAAGTTATAAAGCATAAAAAAGGAACAAAAAATTAACTTATATATAAAGGTAATTTTGGCCTGCAGTTGGATAATATCTAAGAAAACAGTCACTTTTCTCAGATACATAAGCAAGTGAAATAGGAACACAAGGAGACAATGGTATTTCCATTCTCTGCCTGAACTCTCTCATGAAAAATGATTAAAAAGAAAATAGTTTCCTGGTTGAAGCTAACCTTTCCTGCTAAATGTCTATATAATGTTTAAATTGACACTTTATAATTATATAAAAGACATATCTAAAGAAGAACTTTTGCTGATAGGTCTGAGGCACTTTGAATCACTCTTCTTATGAAACATTCATTTAAAAGGCATTTAAGGTAAGACTTTCCAAATCTATTTTAAGAAATGAATGACTTTAAGTAAAGATTTAAAATTAATTTCACTTGCTATTTGTCTTCAAAGCCCCTATAGTAACCTCAGAATTCCCAGCCTTTCTAGTAACATGACAGGGGATCTAAAGTGATCACGGGAGGGTCATAAGATTCTTAAGTCCAGATTGATTTCAATTTGAAAAAAAGTCAGTACCTTATCTTCCAAATGTGGAAACTTTTAATAGAGTGAACAACACTGGCTGAGATACTGAAGTGAACAGATTTAAAATCTGTAACAAACTTTTTATTTTTACCCCCACTTGTGGGCATTTCCCAGTTTGGAAAATGACACGTGGTAGTTGGCTCAGCAGAACATGTCTTGGCCTAGCAGACGCCATGACATCAAGGAGCAGTATTTAGGACCTCATTACTGGCTCTGCGCCTGTGGCTCAATCCACTAAGGCACCAGCCACGTACACCTAAGGTGGCAGGTTCGAATCCCCAGCCCGGGCCCGCCAAAGAACAATGATGGCTGCAACCAAAAAATGGCCGGGCGTTGTGGCGGGCAGCTGTGGTCCCAGCTACTTGGGAGGTGGAGGCAGGAGACTCGCTTGAGCCCAGGAGTTGGAGGTTGCTATGAGCTGTGATGCCATGGCACTCTACCCAGGGGGATAGCTTGAGTCTCCGTCTCAAAAAAAAAAAGAAAAAAAGAAAGAAAAAA
>CAUYQV010098993.1:0-42031 GCA_963574575.1 Galagoides demidoff | reverse complement strand
TACATGCCCTTAAATTAATCTGAAATAAGAAAAGAAAGAAATGCAGATTTATCCAAAGTTATCAAGACACTCCATGAGGAATGACAGATGCTAATTACAGGGAACTGTATTCTAGCCAGCTGTTTGCATTTAAAATGGAGGCTAATACTTCCTAGAGAGGAGAACTGATAACAAACACAAATATTCTTCTTTACTCTGGATACTGTGAGATACTCTGGAGAGCCTTTTCAGAGTATTTATAAATTCTCAGTCTTGGGATTACCAAATCAAGAATTCTATTTACTTAATGTATTTCACAAGCTTGGCCACTTAGCAGATATGTAACTTTGAGAAAGTTCAATTCTCTGTGTCTCACTTTTATCTTGTATCATCTATTTTTATGATTTAATTTGTTATTATTATTATTATTTTTACAGACAGGCTCTCAATATGTAACCCAGGCTGGAAAGCAGTGGTACAGTCATAGCCCACTGTCATTCCTGGGTTCACGCAATCCTCCTACTTCAGCCTCCCAATTAGCTAGGATGGTAAGTAAGCACCACCACACCTGGCTGATTTTTTAAATTTTTTACAGAGATGAGATCTCCCCATGTTGCCCAGCTGTTCTCAAACTCCTGGCTCCAAGGAATTCTCCCCACCTTAGCCTTCCAAAGCTCTGGCACTACAGGCATTAGCAACTGGGCCTGGCCTATTTCATCATCTACAAAATGGAGAAAAATTGAATATATTTCATAGAGTTGTGACAATGTAGGCAAAACAGTCAGCAAATAGTAGCTGGTTGTAGTAAGATCTCGATAAATGGTAACGTGGTTATCATAAATTTTGTACCTATTTCTAATTGAAGCTTCTTGAAAATAATGTTACGTTCAGCCTGCCCAAAACCTTGGGGAAACTGAGGCAGCTCAGTTTCTGAAGATCTACTTTATCTTTACATCTCCTCTTTTCTTTAATAGGGTTTTCCATGTTAGAGTTTCTCTTCACAAAAAGACTTGTTCATGGTCAGAAGTACCTTTTCCCTCCTCTGAGTTAGAACCTTATGTCAGTGTCAAGCGACCAGACACTTTTTTTTTCTTTTTTTTTTCTTTTCCCTATATAGTGTCAAGGTTCACACTCCCATCCATAATTCTCCAAGTTAAGTTCTTCCTCTGAGATTCTGGGTTAGGGCCGTGAGCCTTGGTTTTACTTCCCACGCTTCCTTGCAGAAGCACCTGTTTATATCAATGCCTCATTTTTGCCATCAGAACCTAATGTCATCATTTTATTCTCTTACTTATCAACAAATCTGTGTGTTATCAGGTACCATGATTGGGGTTTTCTATGCACCTCTCATCAGAACTTATATGAATAAATGAGTCCTTTCATCCAGGCCACCCTTTTGACGAGTATTCCTCTCTCCGGGGACTGATACATATGCCAGAAAAACAAAAGACTGTATGCCTAAGTATGTGCTTGGCTTATTAGTGTGAAATTCTAGTGACACAAATAATATGGTAATGACGAGGGAAATTTTTAGGATCTGGTAGGTTGTTGTGTAGCCATTAAAAATGCTACAACATGAGGAAATGCCTATATTAGTTAGCTATAGCTACAAATCAAACAACCTTGAAATCTCAGTCATAAAATAATAAGCATTTATTTCTCATTCATACAATTTCAGGTCAGCTGGGTTTTGGCCAATCTGGCTGGGACTCATTGAACTTGGTTCCAGGCTGTGAATTGAGTTCAGTTTGGCTTCACACGTTTCTCATTCTTCAGTGCCTGCTGGGCCATCCAGGGCATGGTCTTTTTGTGATCATAGCAGAAACTCAAGAGAGCAAACCTAATGCTGAAAGCACATACCCAGCCTCTGTGCACATCACAGCTACTAACATTCCAATCACACGGACAAGCCCACATCAGAGGGATGGGAAAATACAGGTATCTCTAGCTCTAAAGTTAAGAACTACAAAAGGCATAGTTTTAGGTACAGAGAAGGATGAGTATTGAGAACAATAAAACAATCTACAACAGTACCTCACAAAAAAGTTGAATAGAAAAAGTACACAGATAGCATATAAAGTTGACTGTAAAAATTATCTATTGGGTACGATGTACACTATTTGGGTGGTGGGTACCTTAAAAGCCCAGACTTCACCACTATGCAATATATACATATAAAAAGAAACTCAACTTTTCCACCTTAACTGTAGTGAGTGAAATAAAAAAATAATTAAGTCAGGGCACCGTGACTCGTGCCTGTAATCCTAGCACTCTGGGAGGCAGAGGCAGGAGGATTGCTTGAGTCCAGAAGTTTGAGGTTGCAATAAGCTACTCCACTCTAGCCCAGGCAATTCAGCAAAATTCAATCGTAAAAATAAAATCATATACTAGCAGCACCTGTAGCTCAGTGGGTAGGGCGCCAGCCACATACACCGAGGCTGGCGGATTCAAACCCAGCCTGGGCCAGCTAAAAACAACCATGACAACTGCAACAAAAAAAAATAGCCAAGTATTGTGGCAGGTGCCTGTGGTCCCAGCTACTTGGGAGGCTGAGGCAAGAGAATCACTTAAGCCCAAGTGGTTGTGGTTGCTGTAAGCTGTGATGCCATGGCACTCCACCCAGGGTAACAGCTTGAGACACTGTCTCAAAAAAAACCATATACTGCATGCATATAATTTAAAAAGTCAAATGGTATTGAGGCTTATGACTAAAATATAGCACTCCTTGTCCCATCCTCTTTATATCTCTGTCCACTTTTGACTCTTTATTTTTATAGAACTCACATGTCTTCCTATATCAGAATGTCAATGCACTGGTATCTTTTGCAAAACGAATTAATTGCCAAACTTCATTTTTCCTACCCATAAAAAGTACCCTAACCACCCAACTCCTACTTCCCTGGCATAGTTGAAATGAGTTTCGTGCTATTGTCATTATACTTTTTTAAAGCTAGAGAATGGCCCCAAAAGGAGAGACCAAATTTAACTTAGGGGAATGGTGAAAGTTTAATTGAGGAGGGGGGCATTTGAACAAAGACTTGATTGGCAGACTGGATCTCAAAGGCAGAGGGTGAATAGGCTGGGGAGGTAGCATAGGTACAGGGCAGGAGCCGGGCATGGGTGTGAGTGACATAGGTGTTAAAGTTGCCACCCACAGGCCCCATAAACTCTGAGAGTTGGACTGTAAAATTAACACCAAGTCATAATGAAAGAGATCAGAGATGTGCAAAGGCCCCTGACAGACAGACTACTTTCCAGGCGGTCTGCAAAGCGTAAGGAGTTTCTAGCCTAGTTGAGTATAGTCACCTATGTACAGATTAAAAGTGAGCAACATGTCTATGGGTAAGGGGGAGTGAGGGGAAGGTTGGTGGCCAACCTGGAAAGGTTAGAAACTGGGAGAGAAAAAGAAATTCATCAGAGGCAGAAAATATTGAACAATTAATCATCCTTAGCCTCCTACATTTGCCTTAGCTTGTAAAACCTGACCTGTCCAGTGCTGGTGATGAAATATCTTCATTTTGGAAATGATCACAGCCTTGTTTTATAGATATTATAGATATTGTAATGGTCTAATTATAGCCTGACGATGTCTAAAATTTGGATCAGATTTCCAGCTTCCCTTACTGCAATGCTATGCTCATACAGTATGGCTTCCTTCGTTACCACTGAATACACTGATACCAAAAGCACCTGACCCACTTGTCACTACAGTCCTCACTGTAAATTAACAGAGCAGCACTTTCATTTATGCCTTGGTCCTTTGTGAGCCTGGTTAGCATAAAGCATCCTTCAAGAGACTGATCTGCACTTTGTGCAAAGAGGAAACCAAGCTCTGGCCCTGTGAACCTCAAGACCCATCTCCAGTAAGAGGTGCCAGCGAGAGTTGCAGTCAAGGTAACTAGTCTGGAGGGCACATTACCACCACCCAAAAAATAGGCCAGTGAGGCTGGAGTGCTCGGAAAACCCTGGGAGACTGAGGAATAATGTGGTTAGGAGACTAAATTGGGTGCACCATGGGAAGGCTTGAAAATTGGTTTGGTTTGAAGGCTGTGGGGACTCACTGAAGGGACATTAGCAGGAGATTTCATAAAATCAGTCCTCTAAGGAGAATCTCTCTCGTTGACAGGATGACAGCTAGATTAAGCTAGGAAAGCTGGAGACCAAGGGACCAGTTAGAAGTCTGTTGCAATTGTCAGGGAGGAGGTGAAGAGGACTGAGAAAAGGACGTGGCACCACAAATAGAGCGGAAGTGTCAGCCCCAAGAGCCATTCCTGTGGCTCCGGGAAATACACAAGTGCCTGATTTCCTGACTTGTAACATTAAGAAGGAGGGGCTGCCCCCAACTGGGTGAGTGGACCCTGCCCTTCCTGACTTCCTGCTTTATTTCTAATGACGTTCAGAGACCGCCCTCTTTTCATAAAGCAGATAGAGGTGATTAATGGCTCTTGAGGCAAAGCAGAGCTTATGTAACTCCTCTGACTGGGCACATTCTGGACTAATCCCAAACACAATATTCTTCTCTAGGCCTGAAAACTGCCGAAGACTGTCTAAAATGATGTGACTGCCCCAAACATCAGTGGCCTGGCTGAACACAACCCCTGATGCTCCATGAGTCTCAATTGATTTCATTGCTTTCAGCAGCGCAAGCTTATAGCGTCCTCTGTCCTCCTCTCTCCTGCACAGAATTGCTATATCTTTGGGCAGATAGCCATGCTGGAACAAGCTGTGACATCGTTCTGCCACGTAATTAGCTATTTGCTCTGCTGTCATGTTAGTCTTTACCTTGTACACTCCAGGCAGAGCCTGGGAACACATCCCTTCCTCATAGGCAGCTTCGCTGAACAAGGCCAGTGCGTCTGGAGAAATGCTGGAGAGAGGATTTTCTTTTATTCTTTTCATTTCTTCTTTCAAGACCATTGCTATTTCCCAAGCACAGTGGATCCCACTGGTGACTGTTTTTCGAGGAAATTGAGCAAATGGAGGGGGAAGACCATTGACATCTGTGTGATGGACTTGCAAAGGGTCCAGAAAAATCCAGAGCACCCCACGGTGAAGGCTTTCACTTCCAGCCCCTCTCACCTTTGGATGGGTGATGTCCCTAGCTTTCATGTACCAGTCACCATATTTACTGCAGAAATTCTCAGTCTCATCCATCACTATGTGTTTAATCTTTAGAAACTCCCCTTGCATGAAAACTTTCCGGGTCACAGCTTGGCAGGTGGTTTGTTGGCTGTAAAGATGAAAGATAGAACAGGGTTTTAGGCATATAAACAAAAGGGGGAACATCGGCATTTCTGATCCTCCGGATTTGGATCAGAGGCTAATTCTCATCTCCAGGCTGATTTCAAATTGTTGTCAATACCACAAAACTGATCTACTTAGAATTTGCCTGCCAGGCAGAATGCCTAAGTTTACATCCTACCCTTTGGTGTTATCTTGTCAAATCTTTATGTTTCAACTTTTAAAATGAACCCAGGTAGGAGACTTTATTATTTCTATTAATAGTCCATTTCTGCTGCTTGGCAGTCCTTAGGCAAGCTCCTTTCATCCTAAAGGGAATCTCAAGAGTAACTTACACTGGTTAGTACCATTTCTTTACTTTCTGTCCTTTTTTTAGAGCTGGAGAAGAGTCACCAAGAAGGATATTATAATTTTTATATGCAAAGGAGATATGGCTAATTCGAATTTCTGTAAAAAGAATTCTATTTCTCCACTTATTTGTAGCACAAACCCAAAAACTTCTTTAGTTTTTGGCAAGGGAAACTTCAAGAGGTTGCTGAGTTCCATGACATATCAAGTCAGAAAATAAATCTATGAGGCTGTGTTTCTCTGGAGCTACTGCAGTAACTTAGCTCAATTTTCCTAATAGTATGTTTTAGCATGTATTTTTTTTTAAATAGAAACATGAGCTCACTATGTTGCATCAGGGTGGTCTCAAACTCCTGGCCTCAAGTGATCCTCCCATTTCAGCCTTCCAAAGTGCTGGGACTATAGGTATGAGCCATTGTGCTGGCCCTAAATCGTTTTCTTAATAAATGTGGTTGTTTTTTGCCTCCTCTAATTTGGATCCAAATAGTTCCTACAGATTTCCTTATCTTACATATGTTGTTCCTGGGACTTTACTCCCTAAGTCTTAAATCATAGTGATTTATGTTCTTTTTCTTCGTTTGGACTGTGTACTTGTTCTCAGCCATCTCTGTATCCCCCCACATTAGAAGTTCAACAGATATTTGCTGAATGACCCTTTTGATTGGGATATTTTTAAACTTAGCTATAAGTTCGGCGCCTGTGGCTCAAGTGGCTAAGGCGCCAGCCACATACACCTAAGGTGGTGGGTTTGAATCCAGCCCAGGCCCGCCAAACAACAGTGATGGCTGCAACCAAAAAATAGCCAGGCATTGTGGTGGGTGCCTGTGGTCCCAGCTACTTGGGAGGCTGAGGCAGGAGATTTACTTGAGCCCAGGAGTTGAAGGCTGCTGTGAGCTGTGATGCCACAGCACTCTACCCAGGTGGACAGCTTGAGGCTCTGTCTCAAAAAATTAAAAAAAATAAACTCAGCTGTAAAGGTTAATAAAGAACATAGTCCTTAGCACAGTGTATAGGATCCTTCCTAATCTGGCATCTGCCTCCTTTCCAACATCACCAGCTGCTGTGCACCCACACTCCCTCACTGCTCCAGACAGCCCTACCGTTCTGGTTCTCTAGTGTCTCTGTGGCTTTGGACTTGCTGTGTCCTTTGCCTAGAATGCCCTTCCCATACTGATTTCTTAAGAGTGTGCCCCATGGTTTCCACTTGTGTCTAAGCATGTTTCCCCCCTGGAGAACAGTGTTTAGCCCCTAAATGGTGCTCAATAAGATTCAATGAATGTGATAAAGGATAGGAAAAACCAAGAAGGGAGGAAGGAGTGGATATGGGATAAAAACTTACGTGTTAGGTCAATCAAAACTAATTATTCTGGTGATGGACACTCCACAAGCCTGACTTAAGCATTATACAGGATATCCATGTAACAAAACACTTGTATCCTCTGAATTAATATTTTGAAATAATAAAAAAAGCTTTTTTAAAAAAAGATGCATTGAATAGGCATACCAAAACAAAAATGACTTTGCCCCCTTTGCTGAATCATATAGTGACCAACTTATTTTACTAAGTTGAAAGCTAGAGGTTTAAATCAAAAGCAGAAGTGCCTGTTTTCTAAAACTAATGGTGCAGAACAAGTCAAAAAAGTAAAAATACTTTATCAACAAAATCAGATTGTATTTAAATTCGTGTTCCTCCTAGATATAATGTCCAGCTGGCCTAAATACCCTATAACTTTAAACTACTAAGTGTCGTGCAAATAGTGTATTTAAAGCAACATAGGTTCATTTCTAGTTTTCTTAAATTTAAGGCGATACATTGTGGGAAAAGAAGTGTCTAATTCTATAAATTTAAAGTTATGGCCAGACACAGTGGTTCATGCCTATAATTCAGCACTTTGGGAACGTGAAGCAGGAGGATCATTTGAATCCAGGAATTCGAGACCATCCTGGGCAACATAGGAGACCCTGCCTCTACCAAAAATTAAAAATAAGCGACACTTAGGGATATGCACCCATAGTCCCAGCTACTCAGGAGGCTGAGGTCAGAGGATGACTTGAGCCTAGGAGTTCAAGACCACAGTGAGCTATGATTGCACCACTCCACTCCAGCCTGTGACAATGAAACTCTGTTTCTAAAAAAAAAAAAAAGAAATTAATATTCAAAAGATAAAGTTATGCATACTTTGCTTATTTATAATGAGATGTTTAAACCTGAACATTATAAATTTCCCTTCTGTAGCTTGATTTCCTGATCATTTGGAAATGTGGATATAGTTTGGGTTCTTGCACTTATGCTGCTAAGGCACTGGCAAGACTTAAACTAAAAATACAAATTACTTTTGTGACAGTTCAAAAGACTAACAAAGCTGGGGGGGTATAGTTTATACAACTCTTACGTCACAAAATCCTTTAGGGAGTTACTTTCACAAATGTAGAGGATCTCTTTTGGTTTGCAGTGGAACATGTCCTTAATTTTCTCCACAATTTTTATGGCTAGGGCTGTCTTCCTGGTTCCTGGAAAGCAGTGGATGAACAATTCCCGCGTCTCACAAAGGCTCTCAGAAAGCAACTTGCTTTGCTCCCCTATGAGCAAGTTGAAAAATTCACAGCCCAGCTGGTCACTCAGGAAAGATCTGGAGTACAGACAGACCACCACAAGGGCCTGCAACAAGTTTCCCATTTCATCCTCATCAGCAAGGCTGTAGGAGAGGGGATAGTGGACGGAGGTCTCGCCAGGTCTATGCTGCATGCTGGTCAGGTGCATCAGCTTTGGAATGATGCCCACTTTTCCTGTGTAACCACCAACAGTTTGCAGTTTCTGCTTTAACTGGTGAGCAGTGTTTCGGACATATTCAAGTCCTCCAAGCCAACTGGGGTCTAGAGAGATTGTGTAGAGAACCAGGGGGCTGTTAACTGCTATTAGGAGGGCATCGCACAGGATGTTCTGTTCTCTCCTTAAGCCGACATCTTCCGCCCAGCTTCTAGAAAATATCACAATCCCCTGAGAACAAGGATGTATCTGTGTCTTCATTAATTCCTCCAATCCTTCATGATCTGAGAACAGCTTCTTACAGAGGGACTCTGGTTTAAATTGTATCTCTTCCTGTGCCACTGAAAATTCAAGGAATAGAAGTTACCAAAACTTACAAAAGCATATGGTGAGTATTCTCGCAACCTGGCAGGAAGAAATTATTCTGGCTGTGGAACTGTGGGTTTCCTTGTCTGCAAGGAGAGCAGCCTCTCTTCACAGCCCTGGGCTGCAATCAGAGGTTCCCATTTCTGACAGCTGTAGTATAGGAGAAAGTTATCAGGGAGGAGTCTTCACAGAATAGCCTACTGGCACCCTCAGCCCCAGATGGTCACTACTGCCAGGAAGGCAGTCCTTCCTGCCAGGGTTATCTTTTCTTTTTGTTTATGTTTTGTTTTTGGTGAGCCTGGCACTTTTGGGAATCCAAGAACTTTCCTTTAGAACAGTGATCCATAACTAGTAGCAATCCCTCCAGCCCCAAAACCTCATATCCCAGAGGGCATTTAGTAATGTCTGGAGAATTTGTGATGGTCTCCACTGGAGGGCTGCTACTGGCATCTAGTGGGTAGAGGCCAAGAATTCTGCTAAATACACTGCAATTCACAGGGCACCTCCACCAACAAAGAATTATCTGACCCAAATCTCAATAGTGCCATGGCTGAGAAAACCGGCTCTTGAAAGAGCTCAGGCTTTTCTGCATTGAAAAACCAGAGGATAATGCTTTTATGGTAAAGACTTAAGAAATTCCCAGCACTCTCTAATTTGGAGAACAAAAGTCCCATGTGACTAGAAAGCTCAAAAGCACCCAGAAGTATAGTGGGGATCAGATGCCTAGGAAACAAGATTGAGACATATTAACAAATGTCATTTCAGGACCATTTATGTCTGTTAAGTTCTACATGTGACCTCTAAGGAGAAAGACTTGGACTAATTGCTACCCATACCTCCCAACTTAATTTTAGAAAACAAATAGTCCCCTCAGCTGAAATCAAGAGAAAATACCTGGGAAAAAACGTCGTTGCAGAGCCTGCTTAAATTCCAGGACTTTGATGGGATGTGCTGGACTTCTTGGTGCAGATGAAGCTGAGGAAATCAGTTGAGAGCAGTAGTGTGTGGCCAAACCGGAAGGAGCTAAACAATCACATGGTGAGTTGTTTTGGACAAGAAATAAAAAGTAAAAGAACACTTTTGCTGCTCTACCTACAGGACATCTGTGTGTGCAAGGTGCGAGAGCTACTGTCACATGTACTGTGCTCAAATGGTTCGCAAATGTCAGGAGAGGAACTCTGGGAACTCTTGTAGGGGTCATGTCATGCATATTCTATGTCACTGTGTGACTTGGGCAAGTCATGACGCCTCTCTCTCATGCAAGACGTGATGGTCCCTAAAATTCCTTTCAACTCTCACATTCTGATTCCAGTCTCTCTCTAAGAAAGACAGGCATTACTGGGGATCAGCAAAGATTAAGTAATATATATATAGTAATAGTTGTTAAGTCCCCATGCAAGGTTGGCTGGGATCAAAAGCAGCAGGATCTCCAGATTGATGGGGGGGAGAGGGAAAGAGAATGAGGACAGAAGTGAACGCCATCAAATTTAGGACAAGACAAAGAATGAGCCAATAACATTCTCTAATCCCTCAAGTGTTGATCGAAGCTTCCTTTATCACATTTGGAACATACTGACCATGAAGGCGAGCTGATAAGCTTAGTTCAGCCTGTAAGTCCTTTATGTATTGATTGAGAATCACCAGGGCTGATTTTGAGCAAAACTGCCAGGGAGGTGAAAACACTAGAGGTCCTCTCCCTCCCCGCCATCCCGAGCCCCAGCATATCCTTTGTATGCTTTTCTCTCCACTGGGTGGTGCCCCAAGGCCAGACATTTAGGTATTAGCGCCTAATGTTTGCCATCAATGTTTCTTTGAAAGAACTAGCAAAGAGTCATTTTTAAACCATGTTTCTCTGAAAAAGAACCCTATCATGGAAGAAGGTTTGTAAGCAAAAACAAATTTCTATTATTAAATTAAATACATGAGGCCCAGTGTGGTGGCTCATGCCTATAATCCCACCACTCTGGGAGGCCAAAGTGGGTGCATTGCTTGAGGTCAGGAGTTCAAGACCAGCCTGAGCAAGAGCAAGACCCTGTCTCTACTAAAAATAGAAAAACCTAGCCGGGTGTTGTGAAGGGTGGCTGTGGTCCTAGCTACTCAGGAGGCCGAGGCAAGAGGATCACTTGAGCCCAAGAGTGTGAGGTTGCTATGAGCTATGACACCATGGCACTGTACCCAGGGCAACAGTGAGACTCTGTGATAAATAAATAAATAAATAAATTAATTAATTAATACTAAATATAAGACCAAATACCCACAAAAGACAGAGAAGGGGGCTACTCCACAGTGACTGGGCAGTAACTTCACTCTCTCTTTACCTGACTGAAGATCCAGCATCATGACCACCCACTCCTCAGCTGTCAGCCTTGTGACAGAATTGTTTCTCACAATCCAGGAATCTGGAGCACGTGCAAAAACTACACAGCAGAAGGGCTCCACTTGAACCACGCAGACATAACCATACAGGACATCTTTTTGGTACACATTCAAGATTTTGATGGTGAAATTCACCTTTGGCTTCTTACAGTGGAAGTGGAACGTAGGCAATCTTTCTATGCAGTTCTCTATTTCTTTTTTCAGTAAGTCAGGGTTCACTTTTTCCTTCTTACATCCAAACACTTCCTTGCTCTTATCATCCACCCCAATAATTAGGTATCCCCCTTGAGTGTTGGCAAATGCAGAAATATAATGAGGCAGCATTTCCTTGGTCCGAGGTACGACCTTTTTGGTGGTGAACCTTTTAAACTCCACATGTGTTGACTCAGTAAAGTTGAGTTTCTCCTTATACTTGAGTTTGTCCTTTTTTAAAAATTCGGAGGCAGATATCTTCATGTCTTCCTCTTCCTGAATGTTGCTGGGGAGAACTTTCTGAGGATGAAGCTCCTTCACCCTTGGACCTCCCCTTTGGGCTCTAGACTCCTTCTCTCTGAGAAGTTCCAAGGCGCTGGCAGCACTCAAGTTAATAGCAGAAGTGACATCTCTCTGATATAAATTGGAGTGCAAGCTGCAGATCCTTAGCGGGAGGCTAAAATCATTGAGGCTCCATGACTTCACAAAAATCAGGAGATGGTGCCCCTGCTGCATGTAGTCAAGATATTTCTGTGAACCCGAAGGAAGGAGCTTTTGAAAGGAAGTTTCCAAATCCTGCCCCAGTCCATGGCATTGGTAACTATAAGTTTTATCTTCAGCCTCTGCTTTGATCACGCCCCCTCCAGAGTTTAATAGTGCACATATGGCCTGGGTGAGTTTAGAATTCTCAGATCTTTTCAAAGAGTTGTTGGTCATCTTCTTCCTGTTTTCTTCTCCAAAAGTCACTCTGCCCACTTCTACTATTATCTCAGGATATAGCATTTCGGAAGCAGTCTTGAGACTCTCCATTTCAGCAGCCCCTCTGTGCGCCAAACAATAACAGAAAGGCGTTTCTATAATCAGGAGAGAAATGTTTCTAGATTAACAATAATTCTAGAGGTTACGATATTTTCTTTAAAGCTATCAATTACTGGAGGTTCATTTTAACATTGGAAATCATCTTTGTTGGGACTGTTTTCTAACCATGTTGCCAAATAGCCTTAGACTTTCCAGTATGAACAGACATAGACAGAGGTGCATGCTTAATATTTTGTCATAAGGGCAAACTTAGAATGCTGAAATTTTGAGCTAGTTTCCATTTAAACAAGAAATACCAACTTCGAAGCTAGGCACTATGGCTCATGCCTGTAATCCCAATATGCTGGGAGGCTGAAGTGGGAGGATTGCTTAAGCCCAGGAGTTGGAAACAAAGCTGGGCAACACAGCAAGACCCTGTATCTACAAAAAAAAAATTAGGCTGGGCACAGTGGCTGGTGCACGTAATCCTAGCACTTTGGGGGAGGCCAAGATAAGAGGATTACTTGGGGCCAGCAGTTTGAGGTTGCAGTGAGGTATGATGATGCCATTACACTCTAGCCTGGGCAATGGAACAAGATTCTGTCTCAAAAAAAAATTTAAATAATTAGCTAGGCACGGTGGTGCAAGCCCATTGTCCCAATTACCCAGGAGGCTGAGGTGGGAGGCTTGCTTGAGCCCAGGAGTTTGAGGTTACAATGAGCTATGATCATGCATTCAGCCTGGGTGACAGAGTGAGACCCTGTCTTAAACAACAACAATGGCTCGGTGCCTGTGGCTCAAGTGGCTAAGGTGCCAGCCACATACACCTAAGATGGCAGGTTCGAATCTAGCCCAGGCCCACCAAACAACAATGACAGCTGCAACCAAAAAATAGCCAGGCGTTGTGGCGGGCGCCTGTGGTCCCAGTTACTTGGGAGGCAGAGGCAGGAGACTCGCTTGAGCCCAGGAGTTGGAGGTTGCTGTGCGCTGTGATGCCATGACACTCTACCCAGGGGGACAGCTTGAGGCTCTGTCTCAAAACAACAACAACAACAAAACATAAACAAAAAAGCAAAGCAACAATACCAACATTGAGTCCAGATATAAAGGACATGGTTGGTGCAGGAGGCCAGGTAAGTTATTAGAGAAAATGCAAAAATAGAAGTCAGAGGATGCTTCTATTTATAATACAAAGGGAAAGAAGAGAAGGCACTAGAGAAAATCTTGCTTACAAACAAATGTAAAATTTGGTATTTTTATGTGCTATTTTATCCATTTTTTTTTTTAGGCAGAGTCTTACTCTGGCCCTGTGTAGAGTGCCATGGAGTCATCACAGCTCACAGCAACTCTCGGGTTTAAGTGATACTCTTGCCTCAGCCTCCCAAATAGCTGGGACTACAGTGCCCACCACAATGCCTGGTTGTTGTTTTTTTTTTTTTTTTTCCTATTTTTAGTAGAGAAGGCGTCCCATTCTTGCTCAGGCTGGTCTCAAACTCTTGAGCTGAGGCAATCAACCTGCCTCAGCCTCCCAGAGTGCTGGGACTACAGGCATGAGCCACCACACTTGCTTATTTTACACTTTTTGAAAAGCTTTCTTCTACCCCTGAAAGAATTTCAGTTGAGAATGAATTCAGAAACCTTTTTAGCTTTTCATGTGTTTTTCTAATTTTTTTTTTTTTTGAGACAGAGCCTCAAGCTGTCACCCTGGGTGGAGTGCTGTGGCATCATAGCTCATAGCAACCTCCAACTCTTAGGCTCAAGGGATGCTTGCTCCTGCCTCCACCTCCCAAGTAGCTGGGACTACAGGTGCCCGCCACAATGCCTGGCTATTTTTTGGTTGTAGCTGTCATTGTTGTTTGGCAGGCCCAGGCTAGATTCAAACCTGCCAGCTCAGGTGTATATGGCTGGTGCCTTAGCTGCTTGAGCCACAGTCACTGAGCCTGTTCTTCTAATTTTTAAATGTACTTTTCTTTATAGACAGTGTGATGTGGGATAAGAGTTTTCTTTCTCTCATAGTAGTTTTGTCTGATGCTGTGGGAACCTCTGAGACTTGGAAAAGAATGTGAGATTTTGAAGCACAGTCATCAAACTATGATTACAACCCTTCTTTTGCTTCATCAACTAGAGAATAGCTACTTAAATTGAAATTAGAGCACTAAAGAAAATAATTCAGAAAGGCACCCCTTACCTTTGGTTAACTGCAAAGCAAAATATTTACTAGCTCAAACCCCAATTCTTCCTCCAAAAGAGAACCCACCTCTTCTCTGCTCTGCAAACCAGGAGCCCCTCTAGGTAAGAGCAAACAGCCGGCAGGACATGCACACACCTCTGACATCAATTTCTTCTTGGTTGTCTTCTCACTTCCTTCAGGAAAACAAAAGTTATTTCTGAGTATGTGAGCCTCTTCTAGACGGACATGTAAATGTAGTACTGAATGGTTTCTTAGGAAATTTCCTCCTAACATTCTATTTATATAATAGAATCACAGAAATGCTACAAGACACTTTAAAGATTCTCCAATCCCACAATCTGATTCTTAAATTGCCTCTAATATTCCCCCGCCCAAATCGCTGTCCAAATTTCCAGTGATGAGCAACTCAGTATCGCTGAAAAGTTGTCATTTCTATTTTCTGACGGCTCAGTTGGAAATGACTTCCTTACTCTCAGCTGCAATTTGTCTCCCGATAGCTTCCACTGATGGGACCCACAAAACAAATCTTACTGGTTTTGAACTAGCAGAGCCTGTAGTCTCGTTGATACTACTTCAATACTGATAAGACCTATGATAAGTACAGTATTTTCTGAGATTCTAGCTGTAGGTGAGCATCCTTTCCACACCTCCCAGAAGTTTTTACAAGTTTTTCTTAAAGGCTATTTTACTAAGCCCTTTATGCCCTCAGACATAAACTGTACCTAAAATGAGATGGATGAGATTTTTAAAATAATTTTTTTTTTTTTTTTTTTTTACCTATGCGCTTGTGTTTCCTCTTGCTGCTTCAGTTCCACATCTGGCTGTAGTCTGAGTGTTTGTCATCTGTCACAGCCCCTGTTGCCCTTTGATATCGGCCTGGGAGGAGGAGCAGGAACTCTGCCAGACTCCCTCAGTTTGCATAACATCAACCCACTGAGGAAGGCTGATAAGGACTCAAGAAGAGCCTATGACAGTGCAGATTAGCAGGCCAGGGGCTGAATGAGGTGGTAAGGGGAAAATTCAGGGGTTTTCAAGTGAAAGGCCGAAGTTAAACTAGATTGTTGTTTCTTCTTATTCTTCTGGGGGATCCAATCAGGAGAAGGGGGTAGAAATATGGTGAAAGATGGGCAATGGGGCTTTCCTTTGCTTTTTAAAACTCATTCATTGGCTCAGCACCTGTGGCTCAAGCAGCTAAGGCGCCAGCCACATACACCTAAGGTGGCGGGTTCAAATCCAGCCCGGACCCGCCAAACAACAATGACGGTTGCAACCAAAAAATAGCAGGGTGTTGTGGCGGGTGCCTGTGGTCCCAGCTACTTGGGAGGCGGAGGCAGGAGACTCGCTTGAGCCCAGGAGTTGGAGGTTGCTGTGAGCACACAGCACTCTACCCAGGGGGACAGCTTGAGGTTCTGTCTCAAAAAAAAAAAAACTCATTCATTAAGGCCCCTGAATACGAATGGTTGTCAGGCCAGGGAGGACCTCACATCTTGACTTTGGCATCTCTGAAGCAAATGTTCTTGATACAACGTAACTTAAAAATCAGTAATTAATGTTTTGGTTTTTTTTTCCTATGTTTTAGGAAAGTTATCTGGCCATGCCACTGAAGACTGGCTTAGAACCAAAATTGGAGAGCCTCCAATTTGTTTAAGATGTGCTCCTTCACTAAGCATTTTGGTTTGTCAGCACTAGTAGTTATGAACAGTCTTCATATTTACCTGACACAAACTGTCGGGCTGAAGGGGAAAGGTTGGTCTCAAACCCTATGTGCCTGCATTCTGCCCTTAAGTCTTTCATAGAAATGATTCAAAAAGCACAGATAGGTTAGTGATCAAGAACAACAGTCTTAGTTCCACCATGCTGCCACTACCTGACTCTGGGCAGGTTTCCTCTCTTTCATTCAATCAACTGTTCAAATCATAGCTCAGCAACATTGTAGCTATGAGACCTTGTTTAAGCTATGCTAAGCCTCCATCCCTTCTTTGTAAATTAGAGGTACTAATAGTGCTTTCTCCAAGAGTAGGCGTCATAATGAAGTGAAATGATCTACATAAAGTCCTTAACATGGTGCCTGGCATATAATGCCAGCTTTTCATTCAATAATCAATTAATGAGCACTTACTAGGTTCTAAACATGGTTCTAAACATGTTCTAAACATGGTGTGATACTCTGGGACTACACATCAAAAAAAAATGCTGCCAAATAAAATATAAATATAACAATATATTTATAGATAAAAATAATAAAATAAAAGCAGCCAAAATAAAAAGTGACTGGTTTCCTTGAGCCAAATATGCAATTTTGGCTTGGGGTTGTGGGTCACACCTGTAATCCTAGCACTCTGGGAGGCTGAGGCAGGTGCATTGCCTAAGCTCAGGAGTTCGAGACCAACCTGAGCCAGAGCAAGACCCTGGGTGTAAAAATAGCCCAGCCTTGTGGCTGGCACCTGTCGTCCCAGCTACTTGGTAGGCTGAGGCAAGAAAATCTTTAGAGCTCAGGAGTTTGAGGTTGCTATGAGCTGTGATACTGACAGGGGGACAAAGTGAGACTCTGTTTCAAAAAGAAAAAAGCAAGGCTTGGTGCCCATAGCTCAGTGGTTAGGGTGCTGGACACATACACCAAGGCTGGCAGGTTGGAACTTAGCCCGGGCCTGCCAAACAACAATGACAATTACAACAACAACAACAACAACAACAAAAAATAGCTGGGCGCTGTAGCCTGTAGTCTCAGCTACTTGGGAGGCTGAGGCAAGAGAATCGCTTAAGCCCAAGAGTTTGAGGTTGCTATGAGCTATGATGCCACGACATTCTACCAAGGGCGACATAGTGATACTCCATCTCAAAAAAAGAAAAAACACATTTATGCAATTTTTACTGCCTCATATTATCCTCATAACAACTTGCAAGACATGCATTATTTCACCACCTTGTAAATAAAACTGAGTTTGGTGAGTTAAAGCTCAAGGTCACACATCTAGTAATTAGCAGAGCTGGAATTTGATCAGTGATCGATCTGAGTCTAAAGCCCATCTATTCAGCCTTACTGGAACAATAAAACATATATGCCATCCACAATTTTGAGGGGAAAACATGTATTAAACAAACAACTCATATCAGTACAATATACATAACATCAATTTAGCGCTCTATGTACTAGGCATCATTCTCATTCAGTTCATCTTTTAACAATCAGCTGTATCAGGTAGATGTTATCATTATGCTCCTTCTTACAGATGGAGATACTGGGGTGGGAGTTCAAGTTGCTTGCCAATATAATCCATGTACATGATGACTACCACACTCTAGGCCCACTCCGGAGAGTTAGCAATATATGAGCAGTGTGCTCAAGCTGTTTTGAAGAGTAGCAGTCATTATGCTTGTGAGAATCTGAAAAGCTTTCCTAAAAAAGATGATATGTGAGCTGGAAGCTATACGTAACAATGCACCAGGTTGAAAAAGGGAGATGGAGGGGAAAAAATAAACCAGATAGAGGAAATAACGTGTGCAAAGGCACATTCTCTTTACTGCCTAAACCCCTCTATCCTTTAAGCACAAGGAAGTCTTTAGTAGGTCTGTTACAGAAGACTCCCCATTTTATTTCTTCATGTCCTTTCACCCAACCCTAACACACTCTCATTCACCTTTCACATGCCATCTGTTTCCACTCCCTCAATCTAATTTAGGCCCTTATTATGCTCTGGCCTGAATCCTTGCAATAGCTCCCTCCATTTTCATTCTCTGTGCCCCTCCAGGCTAAAGACAGTTGGAGATTTGAATTTTCCTAAGTACAGCCCTCATCACCAAATTTCTGGGCCTATGAAATCTTCAATTCTCCCATTTTTTCCAGAGTAATCTGAACCATGCAGCCAGCCAGCTATTATCCTGAACAATGCCTTGACCTTTCTTTTCCATTCTCCTACCACTAGCCTTCTAACACTGGCCCTCTAATTTTGGTGCGAATCAGAACCACCACCCCTAGGACTTACTAAAATCCACATGTATATGCTTGGGCACATGTATATGCCAGATAACATGGTGAAGAGTTATCTGCTTCACCGGGTTGGGATTATGTCCCAGACACTTTTTTTTGAGGGGGGGGGTGTTGTTGTTTGCTTTTTATGTTGGGGACATCTATATCATTAGGCGTTTCTAATACACGCACCAAATGTTATCAACTTTACCTAATTTTAGCAAACTCCTTTATGCTTTCTCATCTAATTCGGGAATTTAAATTACTCCTTCTCTCAGCACCTCCTAATTTTCGAATTCCCACACATCCTTCAAGACCCAGGTGAAATGCCACTTCTAGGAAGCTTTCCAGCTGCCTCACTTTGATATTTTGCAGAGCTTTTGTTGGGGCACCTTTTGCTGGAAACGTCCGGGCAGCCAATGAGTTCCCCTTGGACAGGGAAGGACGGCCTTCATTTGTCAGTCTACCCCAATCCCTATCCCTCTGGCAAGACAAGCAGTAAGTGCTGGGGGATGGTACGGTGGGATCCCTGTCCGAATCCCCAGTTTTACGGGAACGCCCAGGGCGCAAACACGCTACAATCCCTCCTCAGATGCCCTGCCCCAGCTCTGAAACCACGAGGCATCCGCAAAACCAATCTGCTTAACAGTCGTTCCGAAGTCAGAGGGCCAGAAATTGCGCTAGGGATGGGAAAGCTGGAGGAAGAAAAGAAAATGAATCGTTCAGAATACAGAAATAGACTGGGCTCCCGGGATAGAAGCCGCTACGTAAAGAAGCGACGCGAAAAGTACGTCACTCAGTCCCGCCCGCTCCACCCTTCGCGCTCTCCCCGGCATCCGATTGGCTGCTCCTCGCACCAGCCCACGTGACCCTATGGCTGCTGTGGGATTGGTTGTCTGGCGAGGGCCGCGCTGGGATGTGGGACTACCGCGGAGCAGCAAGGCTCGAGCAAGGGAGTAGGGCGCGGGAAGCAGGATTGTGGCCCGGGACCCACAGCCACCGAGCTCCGTGGGTCCGGGCAGGTCTCCCGAGGGAGTCCAGGAAGTAGGAGTTTTAGGAATTCGGAAAGCGGGTGCAGACTTCTGACTGGCTGTTTGATTTGAGCCCTGTCTCTGGCCTCAATCTTGTTTCTCCCCAAGGCTTACTTAAGTTTTTACATTATCCTATCATCATCATCACTATTTTAGCGGTCCACTATATGTAAGCCTTGGTTGTTCTGCGCAGGGAGCCTGCAGAGCACCTTGAGTTACAGGCTGAGGGAATGAAGACTTGAAGAGGCTTGAAGCATGATCTTTACATCAAATGTTGGAGGTAAGTAGGCTTTATTCATTGTGCTGATTCTTTTATAATATAGAAGCTTAGGGTTTAGTAGGATGGGTCCTCCTTGATGCATAAAACTCACTTACTGATCTGCCTTCCGTGTACCAGACACCATTGTGAGTGTGGTGGCAGCAAAGGCCAGTAAAACACAGTTGTGGTTCTTTAGGCCAACTCTGTGATTGGGCTAGTGGGGAAGAAAACGTGGACTGCTGAGTAGTTGGCGTGTGATGCGTGCTGTGGTGGAAGAAACTGCTTTGGAAGTCAGAGGAGGGGATGGTTGAAGGAGTTAGGAACTCTTAAAAGACAAGGCAACATTTGGGTACAGTTTTAAAACTATAATTAGGCATTCTACCTATTGAATGGGGGTGGGGAAGGCTCCAGTTTTTGTTCATTTGTTCCAGATGAACAAAATATACTGAGGCAGAGAACTAGAAAATTGTTATCTGCTGTATATGACTGGAGCACGTGGGGGTTTGTCCAAGCACCAAAATGAAGCTGATAAGGGGTAGACTTTTAAAGATCTTGAATTCCATTTGGGGCTGTCTGTTTGGATCTTCAAATGCAAGTGAAATAGGTACCACAAAACTGGCATTAACGTGCTTCTCTAATTCAACTTCCTGTTGGGTTGATGGAGAAAATCTTGCTGCAGAAGGTGGCATTTTAGAGGGTCACAAACTGGAGAGATTTTGAAGTACATGGGCTTCTACAGAAAGGAAGAAAGGCTTTCTGGATGGAGATTCCAAGGTCAAATAGAGCAGGTTTGATGACTAAGGAATAGTCTGGGTTGGTTAGACTGTAAGGTACATGTTAGAGTTATGGTGTTCCTGAAGGATAAATTTAGGTCAGTTTTGAAACATGATTGCTAGGCAGAGTAGTTTAGACTTTATTTCCTGGACCATGGAGAGCAATCGAATGCTTGTGAGTAACCACACCTCTATATATTGAGGTTAACTATATGTGTAATCAGGGTTTGTAGAATGGGAGAGAAACTGGAGACAGGAGACCCAGTAAGGCAGCAGTAGTGTCTGGTAGAATGAATGTGGGCTTTAAAGTCAGGCATTCATTGGTTCTGAGTTTGGCTCTGCTCACAAGTTTCATGATTTTAGATAGTGTTATCTAAAATATTAATCTTTCCTTATTTTTAATGTGTACTTATTTCACCTGCAGAGAATGATAACCTCAAGGGACAAGCATAACCCTTGTGAAATAAGCTATTTCATAAGTTAGTTTCCCTGTCTGGTGAACACAAACCAACATCTGTCAGATTTTGAGTATAGAGTTATCAGTCTATTGACCTTTATAGATGGCTGAAGTATATGGTGGCTGCAGAATTGTTCTTTAGATACAATATCATACTGAAAATCTGAAGTAGGTGAATTTGTGATCCTGGTTCTTTTCCATATCAGCAATGATATGAGACCAGAAGTTACTCTTTAAAATAAATAAAATGCTGTCGCTTTCTCATTCAGAAATTGATTACCCAGGTTGTGAAATACCAAGGCTTTGGCTTGCTTTATCTGGCCTATGGCTTCCCTTATAAAAATGTAAAGCTGTGAAGGCTGTGTTAACCAGTTTGATGAAAATATTTCAAATTGTATATAAACCAGCACACTATACCCCATGATTGCATTAATGTACACAGCTATGATATAATTAAAAAAATAAAGTAAAATTACATCTCTTATTGGAAAAATATAAATCTGGTAATCATATCTAAGTTCTCCTTCCAGTTCTACTGTTAATTTTGCTATGGACTTTTGGCAAATCATAGCCTCTCTGGGTCCGGGAACTCTTAAAATAGACGTATCTGGTATAAAAATGTTATGACTACTTTTGGACAGCGCCTATGGGTCAGCGAGTAGGGCACTGGCCCCATATACCCAGGGTGGTGGGTTCAAACCCAGCCCCAGCCAAACTGCAACAACAAAAAAATAGCCAGGCATTGCGGCATCCCCTACATACAGGTGTATAGTCCCAGCTACTCAATTTTTTTTGTTTTGTTTTGTTTTTTGTTTTTTGAGACAGAGCCTTAAGCTGTCACCCTGGGTAGATTGCTGTGGCATCACAGCTCACAGCAACCTCCAACTCCTGGGCTTAAGCGATTCTCTTGTCTCTGCCTCCCAAGTAGCTGGGACTATAGGTACCCACCACAATGGCTATTTTTTGGTTGCAGCTGTCATTGTTGTTTGGTGGGCCCAGGCTGGATTTGAACCTGCCAGCTCAGGTGTATGTGGCTGGAGCCTTAGCTGCTTGAGCCACAGGCACCAAGCCAGTCCCAGCTACTCGGGAGGCTGAGACAAGAGAATTGCTTAAGCCTAAGAGCTGGAGGTTGCTGTGAGCTGTGATGCCACAGCACTCTATCCAGGGCACCAAAGTGAAACTTTTTTTTTTTTTTTTTGAGACGGAGCCTCAAGCTATCCCCCCTGGGTAGAGTGCCATGGCATCATAGCTCATAGCAACCTCCAACTCCTGGGCTCAAGCGAGTCTCCTGCCTCTGCCTCCCAAGTAGCTGGGACCACAGGCGCCCGCCACAACGCCCAGCTATTTGTTGGTTACAGCCATTGTTGTTGTTTGGCGGGCCGGCTAGATTTGAACCCGCCACCTTAGGTGTACATGGCTGGCGCCTTAGCCGCTTGAGCCACAGGCGCCAAACCTAGAAAACACATTTTCAAAGCAGCAATACCTGGCTGAGTTTGAATTTGAACGTACGGATGCACCAGCAGCTCGGGAATGGATATCCTCTGTTTCGGGTCCCTTATTAGACAACACTATAAACAAAAAATTATTTTTTTAAAAAACAAGGCAGGTTTTTATATATGATATTGATATGATATTTTTCTAGATTGCATGATATTACAAAAATTGCTTTCTAGATGTCCTGTTCAAATAATGCTAAGATCATTTCTCCCAAGTCACTTTTCCAAAATTCCCAAGTATCAATCTATTTACCTACTTATTACAGACAAGGCCTTCCTCTGTCACCCAGAGGAGAGTGCAGTGGCACAATCAGAGCTCACTGTACACTAAACTCCTGGGCGCGAATTATCCTCCAGCCTTAGCCTCCCAAGCAGGGACTGTAGGGTCATGCCACCGTACCCAGTTACATTAATAAGTTTCAAGGCACTTGCAAAGTAAACGAAACATGCCTTTAAAAGCTATTTCACTCAGCAATTCCATTTGCTACAATAGTTATAGTTAAGCTAGTTACACAATTCCAATCATTTTTTTAGCTATTTCTTTAAAGTAATCAGTTATATGAAACACTATCCTTCTATATCCATATGTTAATATTACCTTTAACACATCTTGAAGATCTTTCTCTGGAATATCAGGAAATTCAATTTCATGATCAGGGTCAATTATGGCATGCAATTTAGAAATCTGATTAATTATATGCTGAAACGGTGTTCTGCCGTAAGTCATGTAGTACAAAATGCATCCTAAGGACCAGACATCACTTTTGGGGCTTATCTAAGAAAAAACAAAAACACCAAGTTGCTATCATTTTAATATAAAATGTAAACCTAAAACATATACTTTAAAATATGTATGTGTATGTATATATATATAGCATAATATTTAAAATTATAATTAAACCTCAATAACTGTGAGTTCTAGGCTAAGTGTACATGACAAAACAGCTTTTTCATTACATTTGGTTATTTCATCAAAAATGATGAGCTTTACTATAAATCCTTCCACAAACTCTCACAATTAAAATATTTCAACTGAGATAAAATATTATTCTTGACAGTTTTTGAAAATACAGAACTAAAAATTTTTAATTTATTTATTTTCCCCTGAATTACTGGATAATACATTTTTACATAAATTAAAAGTATGCAGTTTTAAAAGGTGGTTTACATCATACAACCCTAAGAGCATAAACTACAGAATCAGGTTAGGCTGGACTTGTATCCTGGTCTAATCACTAGCTGGCAATTGTTTCTGTTTCCCTACCTCTAAAATATAAATAAGAAAGTACGCTGTCATGAACATTAAATTATACAACCGTGAGTATGGTGGATCATAGAAGATAATTTCTATTTATAGAAAATACTTAATAAATATTTACTAAATGTTCACTATGTTAAAATCTCATTAGGAAAAAAAACCAAAGTAATATCATAGAAAAATTATTCTTTTGACTTTAGAAAGAACATACATAAGACCAAACATCACAATGGACACGGTAAGTGAGAATGGTTATAAACAAAACAGGACCACACGCCCGCCACAGAAGAGAAATCTTACCCAGGTGACACAGAAAGCTGGGGGAGGTCGGGAAAAGGGAGAAATGGGCGCACAAAGCCAAATGCAGAAAAAGGAAATTAAAACAAAATATTACACTGGTTGTGTAAACCAAGAAGCTAAGGAAAAAATAAACCTAAAGAGAAGACCAGAGGAAATTAACGAAGACAGAAGCAGAAGTTATAAAGCAAATTAAAACAGAATTGAAAAATAAAATCAAGACCTGGTTCTTTAAGATCAAAGAAACCATGGCAAATCCAATCAAAAAAAAAAAAAAAGAAAGAAAAAAGACAATAAATCTTAAGTTTCAGGAGGAAAGTAGAAGCTAAACAGATATAAGAATTTTATACAAGAGAACATTTGGCAAAATTTTATGCAAGTAATTTGAAAAAAAGAATTTAAAAGCCACAATTTTTCTAGCAAGGAAAATGTAATTTAGTAAATTAAAGTGTATCTATCAAGCAATGATATTGAACTGGACAATGTATTATTTTATATTCTTCTCATTTAATTCTCAATGTCTTTTACTATAGGTGCTGTCGATAAGTCCAATTTATAGGTAAGGGAACTGGGCAAGTTAAGTCACTTGGCCAAAGACAGCCGTTAATGAAGAGGCAGAGCAGGCCCGCCAGGAACGCAGACTTGGGGGCAGCCACATGTACAGCATCCCCTGATCACACTGATGTTGATCCAAGATAAAGGAACTCAAGGTGTCCTAGCAGGCAAAACGGGCCCCTGATAAGGGGCATCAACTGGGTTAACACAAAGCTCGATGGGGGGGTGAAATAAACGAGTGGAAAAGTAGCCAGTGGCCAGCCAGTTACATACTTGAGCTATACTTGTAAATGTGAAATTCACAAATGGTACAAAATATTTAATATAAGAATCAGAGAGGAAGGGCTGGCACGGTGGCTCATGCTTGTATTTCTAGCACTCTTGGAGGTCGAGGTGGATAGACTGCCTGAGCTCAGGAGTTTGAAACTATCGTGAGCCAGATCAAGACCCTGTCTCTAAAAATAGGCAGGCATTGTGGCTACTTGGAAGGCTGAGGCAAGAGAATCACCCGAGCCTAAGAGTTTGTGGTTGTTGTGAGCTATGATGCCATTGCATTCAAACCCAGGGCAATAGAGTGAGACTCTGTCTCATTAAAACAAACAAAGAAAAAAAACAAAAACAAAAAAAGTCAGAAAGAAAAAAAAACAGCAATGTCTTTGTAACAGCCTAAAATGTTTTAGAACTTACAATACAGATAATCTTTATGCTACCTTTGACTTGGATTTCCCGTTCTCTCTTGATGAAGACATATCCTTGATTGCTTCTGGTGGCATATAATTAACTGTGCCAACCTAGGCGAAAAGTCAGAGAAATACAAATCAGTGAAAATATTTCATTCTGCTTTAAATTTTTTTAAAACATAAATGCTAGATTCTTGGAAACTTGGATATTTACAGATTTCAGTTATATACTTGGAAAACTTGAATAACTGTCAACAGTGATAAAATATAAATTAAATTTCTTCACAGGTCCACCATAATGAATTGGCGTCATGATCAGAACAACCGATGCCTTCAGAACGCTGTGCTTTTCCTACGGTCACAGTGAACTACTAGTAATGTCTGCGTGAGAAACTGCGCAGGCTAAAATGCTCTCAACGGAGGAACCTGATTATGATTCGTTCTTGTGCTGGAATAGGCTCAACATGTTTAAAAAGAAACCGATCAATCAGCCAAGCAACATACAAACATCTCTCTGTCTCTCACTACTACTTGGGCCCAAGTCCAGACTGAGATGGAATGGCATATAAATCATGTGAGTTTCTGTAGTGGAATTACACCAGCTGACATCACATTCATTTTATTCTAAAGTAAATTGTTTGGCTTGGCACAGAGGCTCACACCTGTAATCCCACACACTGGGAGACTGAGGTGGAAGGGTCACTTAGGCCAGGCCTGGGAAACATAGCAAAACTCCATCTCCACAAAAAATTAAAAACTAGCTGGGCATGGTGGCATACCATGGTGGTCCTAGCTACTCAGGGGGTGGGGGCGTGTCAAGAAGATGGCTGGAACCAGGAGTTGGAGGTTGCCATGAGCTATGACTGTGCCACTGAACTCCAACCTAGGTAACAAAGTAAGAACCTGACTCTAAAATAAACAAACATAAATTAAATGGTTCTGCTTTTTAACACAGAATATCAGGTTCTGACTATCAGAATATTTAGGTTCTTGTCCCAGAAGGTGACAAGCTGATTTACAACTCATTGTTCAACCACACTTTTGATATAAAGAGAAATGATTGTCAAATAAAAGTGTTTGAAGGCAAGGCCACCTATCTGTTCCTCTTACCAAAGCCTAGTTTTAGTCTCAGGATCAAGGCAGACCCACGTCAGAGACCCGTATACATGGGACGTATCATCTGGGCTCAGAGCGAGATGGCCTTTTGGCTTTGCGTTTGTACCACAGCTCTAGTTTTAGGGGCCGTGGTTGTCAAGTCAGCTGTTCCACATCTTATCACAGAGATGCTGCTGAGAGCACTGTGTGTCACGTGTCCAACGTGAAGGCCCACTTAAGAAACTTTTTTCCAATTTAAATATAGGGAAAACTCTGCTTCTCTGGAAGAATAAAAATAACCTGACCTCATGGACAGTGAAAACAGGTAACCACAATTCCTCCTTTGTTATCAAGAAATTCTGAGCCAAGTCTCAGGGCAATTTTAGATCATGACCAAGGTGATCTCCAAGGCAGGTATTGTAGCGTCTCTACCTCGGCTACAGGAAAGGCACTCAAAATCACTGGATACATTCTATCGGGTCTTGACTTTCTCTTCTAAATCACATTTTTGATTTTTTTGTACTTACATTGTATATTCATATATTAAATGGCTTAAAATCCTTTGAAGATGAAGGAGGTAAAAATATCATAACCATTAGCAAAATAATACTATACAGGTAAAAAGAAAATGATCTCTGCTATGAAGTAACCAACCATTTCTTCAAAGTCTTACCTGAGAATCTTTGACAATACTCGTCGTATCTGGTTGCATTTGGTTTGCGATCCCGAAATCAATTAGCTTTAGCATCCCATCAACTATGAGAAAGTTGGCTGGTTTCAGATCACTGTGAACAATGCCTTTAAAATAAAAATCCTCTTTAAAATGAGACAATGTACAACACTCTAGGACAAACATTTCACAATGTGCAGGTAAGGTAGAAACTAAGACCGTGTGAATTTAGGTAACTGTTCCAGTCACACAGCTCAGTGCCAGTGCCAGGCAGTGCAGTTTCAGGATCTATCCTTCCACTCGGATACCCTGCCCACTAGTGAGCACTGTAAATTATAGTGCCAGATGGTAAGACCCCAGTCACTGGTGAACTATCTTTTAACTTACATAGAGACATGACGAGGAGATAAATTACAATTATCTAGGTCAATGGCTATTCAAAAAAAAAAAAAAATAGGACAAAGGCAGAGAAAAGACTTAAAAAAGAATCAAGGCCAAGTACAAGTAAAACCAAACCAAGGAAGTGGGCTGACAGTAAAAAAGTAAAACCAGCTATATTTTCAGAATGCTGGCACCCCAAAGTCTCAGATCTGCTCTAATCCGAGTACTTGGAGTTGAGGATCAAGGACTACATTAACACAGAGAAAAAGGCATTTTGCATTATAGATACGAGACTTGAGGTTTTCCTCCTATATTTTTTGGTATATTAGATTCTTTTATTATTTTATCTTATCTTATCCTACTTATTTTGAGACACAGTCTCACTCTGTCATTCCACCTAGAGTGCTGTGGGATCATCACAGCTCACAGCAACTTCAAACTCCTGGGTTCAAGCAATATTCCTGCCTCAGCCTCCTGAGTAGCTGGGACTACAGGTGCACACCACTGTGCCTAGCTCATTTTTTCTATTTTTAGTAGAAAAGGGGTCTTGCTCTGGCTCAGGCTGATCTTGAACTCCTGACCTTAAGTGATCTTCCCACCTTGGCCTGTCACAGTGCCAGGTTAACAGGTGTGAGTCACTGTGCCCAGCTAGATGAATAGTATTTTAAGAAATGGTTTGTTCCTTAATCCTTAAATATACTTTCAATTATTTAGATCATCTTGTTAAAGATGCCAATAAACAATGCCTTAAAATTATATATGTATTCCTCTAAGATGGGATATTAACACATATTCTAACTTTGCATATATAAAGAGATTTTTAAATACCATGTTGGTGGATTGTGTGAACTGCTTCCAACATATTTTTCCAGTAACTCTTGCGTTCCCACGGATTGATGGATTTTTTCTTTTTAAGCCAACTGTTCAGATCGATGTTTCCACACTCCATTACCATGTAGATGTACTGGTCTGTGATTTCACTGCAATTCAGAACGAAGGAACAAAGCAGTAAATAGTGAGTTTCTCTCAACTAAGACTTACTAAGCATTTACCTGAAGAAGTCTGGCAGGAAAATTCCTTTTTAAATTTAGGAAGAATTCTTACTGATCGTAGAGTCGGATGATCTTATCACTGTGCTGCTGGAGCTTGTTCAGGTAGGCGATTTCGTTGCGGTAGCTCTCGATGGTCTGCGCGTCGGCCTCCTCCAGGTTCACGTACTTGATAGCGTGTATCTGCTTCCTTTCATTCAACACCTGAAATACCTGCGTAGTAGAACACAGAGAAGAGGTCAGCATGCTCTGTTAATACCCTGTCACCATGCTTCTAAATTCATTAGAGAATTTTTTTTTTAATGAGGAAGGGCGTGGATCTTCCATGTCCTGTCCGGGCAGACCAACGTCCAGGAACTCTCCCGTGTTTAACTATCCAGAAGCACCTACTTTATCAGACAACTTTAGGTTGAGAAAATTCCAAAGGGAATACTAAATAACTAAAATTAAACAACTATGTTGGATCAAATATTAGACGTGGGAATAAAAGGACAATAGAGCTATTTTTATCTTTTTTTTTTTTTTGAGACAGGGTCTCACTGTGTTGCCCTTGATAGAGTGCCATGGTGTCACAGCTCACAGCAATTTCAAACTCCTAGGCTTAAGAGACCTCTTGCCTCAGCCTCTCAAGTAGCTGGGACTATAGGTGCCTGCCACACGCCCAGCTATTTTTTTGTTGCAGTTGTGATTGTTGTTTGGCAGGCCTGGGCCCAACAGTGTTTCATATATCATCCTTCACAACTTACAATAGCAAAATAGCCACAGAGAAGGTTGTTTTTCAACAGATAAATCCAGTCCGATCTGTTCTAGGTAGTGTTCTACATACTGGGGCCAGCGTCACCAAGCAGATAACACAACTATCCCTGTCTTCACGGAGCTCATGTTCAAGTGCAGGGGGACCCAAACAGCAAACTAAATCCATTACAGAGCATGCGGGAAGGTGAGCTGCAGAGAAAAAAGGAAGCAGGAGAGGGGAAGGGAGAAGGGGTGTCTGGAGGGCGGGGACTGCAGTTACAGAGTGTGGACAAGGAAGGCCAACTAGGAAGCTGCTCCGAGCAAAGGCATGAGGGTGTCTGGAGTGACAGACTGTTGTGTTAATACAACAGACCAGGAGGAGGTGAAATCTGCCAAACATAGAAAGACAAATCCCATGTTTTCCCTTATAAAGTGGAATCTAAAATAATTAAACTCACAGAAGCAGAAAGTAGAATAGTGGTGACCAGAGGCAGGGGATGAGAGGATGGGAGATGACTGGTCCTGGGGTACAAAGCCTCAGGGAAGAGGAATAGGTTTGACTTTTGAGATCAACTGCGCAGCACGCTGAACATAGCTAATAAATGAACAGTGTACACAGTAACACACTGAGAGTGAATTCCTAATGTTCTCAACACGAAAAGTGTTAAGTATTTCAAGTATCAGATCAATCAGCTTGATTTAATCATTCCACATTATATTAAAAAATCTCAACACCACTTTGTATTACATAAAAATATACAAGTATAATTTGTCAATATGTAATAAAGAAATAGATAGGAAGGCAGTGACTGTGTCAGTCTACTGTGAGAATCCAGGTAAAAACCAATCGTTGCTTCAACCAAAGTGATGCTACTGGAGCTGAGGGGACACATATGGGAGGTGCTCAGAGGGAGACAACAAGGGCCGGCGGGGACACGGAGGGGAGGTGCTCAGAGGGAGAGCCAACAGGGACCTGAGGGGACACGGAGGGGAGGTGCTCAGAGGGAGACCAACAAGGACCTGAAGGAACACGGATGGGAGGCGCTCAGAGGGAGAGCCAACAAGAAGCTGAGGGGACATGGATGGGAGGTGCTCAGAGGGAGACCAACAAGGACCTGAGGGGACAGGGAGGGGAGGTGCTCAGAGGGAGACCAACAAGGAGCTGAGGGGACATGGATGGGAGGCGCTCAGAGGGAGACCAACAAGGAGCTGAGGGGACACGGATGGGGAGGCGCTCAGAGGGAGACCAACAAGGAGCTGAGGGGACACAGATGGGGAGGCGCTCAGAGGGAGACCAACAAGGAGCTGGGGGGACACAGATGGGGAGGCGCTCAGAGGGAGACCAACAAGGCCTGCTGACCAGCTCTGTGTGCATGAAGGTAAGAGGGGTCCATTTTTTTCACCAAGAAATTGGAAGAATGACGTGGGCATTTATAGAAGTGGGAAAGCTGATGGAGCAAGAGTGGTTCTGGGACGTGATGTTTAAATGCAGAAGAAAAGCTAAACAACCAGGCTGGATATTCAAGTCTGAAATCCAAGGCAGAGGTCTGAGCTCAAAATGTAAATCTGAAAGTTTGGAGCATATACATGGTACTTAAATCAGTGAACCTGAAAGGGAACATCACTGGAATGAGTAAGTCTCTGAGAAAGAAGAAAAGAGGCTGAGGACTGTGTGGTGGGTGCTAACTCACCCAAGTCAAGGGCAAGAAGGAGATAGGAATGGCCAGTGTGAGAGGAGAACAGATGGGCCAAACAGAAAACAAAAAAATCAACAAAGAAAAATAATAACTGTCTCAACGGCTGCTGAGTAACCCCAAATCAAAGCTAAGAATTATATACGGCAAAAATATAGATCACTGGCCATCTTGATTAGTTGTTCTGGTGAATCATAAAGGTGAAAATGAAATAGATTTAAGAGAATAGAATGATTAAAGATGATTAAGTTTAAATAATGGTTAAGATGGCTTCTATCCACAGAGAATTAGAACCAATGTAAATTTAGAAAATAATCTAATTCCAGAAACTTATTGGTTATTAACTGATTTTGAAATTAAAAACTCAAAACAAAATCCAATAGTGAAAATCCTTACAGAATGGTCCTAAGCATATTAGCAATTCACATCATGTTCTGACTTGCTTTTAGATTCTTTTGTGATAACACATAGTGGTCATCTATCACCCCAGTCAGTGCCATGTTATTATCAGAGAAAAAATTTGAGAGCATGGGATCTACAGATATGCCCTATAGGGCTGGCGGGAGGAGGGCAGGGGTAAGACCACCTTTTTGGCTCAACAGTACTATGGGCTCCTAGAAGTGAAGAAAAAAGTCCTCATGGGTAAAAAGACAAAAGAATAAAAAAGAAAAGAAAAAAAGCTTACAATATTTGTATTGATTTCTTAAATATATAAGATACTTACTTTGCTTGAGCCTCCACTTCCTATCTGCTTTAAGATGGAATATATTCTTCCTTTAACTGAAATGCATTCATTTGTTGATGAGGATGCTGAAATCTAATAATTATAACATATAAATAAAGGTTCAAGGATATCATAAGAAATTAGCTTACATTTGGTATGGTAAACTGCTGCTCCCTATTTTCAATTATCTTAAATCTGAAGTAGTTACATTACAACATTTTAAAAAGGAAACTTGTTCTATGTACTTTAATCAAAGAAATAAAAACTTTTAATCATTTTTCATGTTTCCTTCCTGTTCTTTTCCCTTATACTTCTTTACTTACATTCACACATACATGTGCCTATACACAGGGTGGCCATAAAGTCTGCACAGGAACTTTATGCCACCCTATGTGTGTCACACACACACACACTATATTCCTTTTTCTTATTTAGCATCACATTATGAAAGAAGCAAGGAACTAAGGCTGCCGAGAGCTCCGAGCCAATCAGACAAACACAAGCTTCATCAATTCCCTTCTTTGTGCTGAGTGATCTTCAACAAGTTACTTAATTTCTCAAAACTTCAGCAACTTCCTCAGCAAACTTTCAGCCGATGCACTACACTGCATACAACATGCCCCTCATCTCTTCCCTTACGCTGGAGGATGTCTCTGTGTACCTATAAATGCGGAGCAGATGGAGCACTGAGGACTTATTCTGAGCTGATAAAGAAGTTGAAACAAAAAGAGTGCCTGATTAGCTGATTAACCAAGCTGAAACAAGGGCCAAATAAACATCAGTTTAAGTCCTGTTTTAGATTCTAAATGGTAGAATCTTTTATGTAATTTCCTTCTATTAAACAAAAAGATAAGGATCCTAATTTAACTTCTGGGGTTCGGAGATGCTGTTGAGTCATAGGCTTTGAAATTCTAACCAGCTCCCCTCACCCTTTTGGGCCTCCTCTCTCAAAACTCAATCTGTGAACATGTTTGTGGGAAGAAAGCAGTTTAATGTCCTTTCCCCTGGCTGCCACATAAATAAAATAATTCTAACTTACTTCTGATTCAGCACCAATGGGACGTTCAGTTTCCTACACAGGCCACCTCACACCCCTTGGTCTACCTGCCTCACTGTGGCCAGATCTTCAAACTACAAATTAGATCATTTCCCTTCCCTGCTTCAACCTTGTCCACAGCCTCATAGACCTCCCAGGGTAAAAGGTAAGGGCCCAGGAGAACCTCCTGTTCACCCCACTCCTTCCTGAGCTCTGGCCACTGTGGTCTCTTGTCAGCTCCCTCCTGACACTGGCCCTCTAGAAAGCTCCCCAAGCCACTTCACTTGTCACCACCTCTGACTCCCCTTCTAGATTTCAACTCAAACAGGGCAATAGCTCAGTAAGCATGTTTAGAATCAATATATGGACAAACTTGATCATTTTTCTTTTTCCTTTGTAATTTATTATATTGTTTCAATTCTCAAAACACTATTACTTTTTCCCATAGTTACTATAATCCATCTATTATTTTTGTCCATTACCTTTTTAAATTATGGCAAAATATATATAACATGAAATTTCCTATTTTAACCATTTTTAAGTTCCAATCAGTGACAGTTAAGTCCCTTTGTGTCACTGTGTAAACATCACAACCGCCCACCTCCAGAGCACTACAGTCACGGCACAAGGAACCCCGCCCATCACCCAGTGCTTCTTCACCCCCTCCTCCCCCAGCTCCTCCAGCTGCATCCCACCTTCTTCCAACTAACGTTCTTCAATCAGTTGACTTTTATAATTACTCAATTTTGCTGTTTATTTCAATAAAAATTTCTGCAACATTTCTTATTTACTAAGTGTCATGTTCTGTCTCAAGAGTCACACACATATTAACTAATTTAGCCTTCACAAGCATCCTGTGATTTATTTTATAGATGATGAAACAAGCACAGACAGTTCTGGTAACCTGCAAAAGCTCACAGTGCTGCTAAGTAGTGAGGCCCAGATTTATGCTGGGCAGTCTGTCTGCAAGGCCTGTTTTCCACCAATATTAAACTGCCTCTGAGATAGTTGTTAGAAACTGATTTTAGTTATTAGTGTCAAGAGTACCCAATTTGCCTTCACACAGCAATATAATTGCTTCACCAGCAAAAAATTTTTCCTCTAGGTTTATAACAATTATAATACACGCTAGTAGCACCTCTTGTTGTTATTCTGATATTCTCAAAAATCACTTTCTCAAATGAACTGTACATTAATTAACAAAGTAAATGAAGCTGCTCACTAAGAAATAGTTAACTAGGATAAAAAGTAACCATGACTATAAGAAATTTTATTCAGCTCTTCAAACTGGATCCTTTGGCTAGTTAACTTTCATTATTAACAACTAACCTCGCAAAGTCGCAAGGTGTACGCTCATTAGGATATCAGAAAACTTTTGCCAAAGGGGAATAAGAAAGGACAAATTCTTAAGACATTTCTTGACATTTAGATGCTACAAAAATAATCTGTGAAACTGAGTGTACCTTCACATAGAAAGCATCACACGCTGAGCTTACCACACCTGTAAATGCTGAAGTGGGGTAGCAGGTATCTGCTGAAGTGGGGTGGCAGGTATCTGCTGCTGTGGCTGCTGGAAATAGGCAAATTGGCTATAAGGTGTTGACAGCTGATGAGCAGGTGGAAAGTCATCCTTCACAACTGGAGTTCTAAAACTAGAAAAGATTCCTTTTAATTTAAAATACTAAAATTTGAAAAACAAGATTTTGAATCCATTTTATGTGTTTTAGAAGGTTGATATGAATTTAAAGGTGTTATATCAAACAGAACCCAAGTTAGTTTTCATAATACAGATGATGATTTCTTTGTTCTAGATTCCCCACCACTGATATTTTATTACTTTTGAGAATTCTTTCAAAAGTAATTTTTTGGACGCAGACAAGAAATCCTTGTTAGTAAAATAAATATGATGGCATTTAAAATATCGACTTAGGATTATTTTATAAGAATTTAGACAAGGCGAAAGTCAGTTTATGGCTGATCATAATTTTTTTAGTGTTTTTTAACCATAATGTTCTCTAACGGCCTGCTAGGAACATCTGAAAAGCTTTCATGTCAGAGTCTGGCCTTGAAGCTTCACTCTGCTGAGCACACATTGGTCATTTGCTCCTGTGTCCTCAACACCTAGAACAGCGCTCGGCACCAAAGAGCTGCATAAATATTTATTAAGTGCTGAATAAGAACACGGGAGAAACCTACGTCACTATTTTAGTTAGCAAGCCTTCCTTAAAATTACAATAAAATGAGGCAATATACAGTAAAATTGTACTAAACAAGTTAGAGGCTGGGTTATAAAATCTCTAAGCCTAGCTTTACCTAAAAAAAGGATTATATTTTGAAAAGCAAAAGGCATGATGGACTTAACTATGCCTTAAGATACTAAAAACACAGCCACTCATCCACCCAAAAGGAAAAAAAATCACTTTATCATAGGGACATTTGCACTAGATTGTTTATCGCAGCTCAATTTACAATCCCCAAGATGTAGAAACATCCTAAATGCCCATGAACCCAAGCGTGGATTAACAAGCTGTGGCATATGTTTACCATGGAATACTACTCAGCCACTAAAAAGGATGGTGGCTTGACATCTTTTGTATGGAGTTGAAACACATTCTCCTTAGTGAAGTATCACAAGAATGGAGAAGCAAGTATCCAAAGTACTTAATCCTAATATGAAACCAGGAGACAAAGTAATTCACTCCCATACAAGAGAAAAACTCAGTTCAGTTCAAGTTGGGGAGCGGCACAACGTAAGGGTATAGGGCACACATCCTGAGTGCAGGACACAACCAGAACAGGGCTCAACCTAACAGATTTAAACACTGTAACCTAGTTGTCTGCACGCTCACATTAATCCAAAATTAAAACAAAATAAAACAAACAAAAAAAACAAAAAAAACCCAGCCACCAGCAGAAGGCTCCATGTACCACTTTTCTTCCTTTACTTCCTCTCTGAACCGTCTTCCCAGGGCTGCTGTAGCGTCCCTCGTGCTTCCTGAGTCAGCACAGACCAAGGCCTTCACCGGTCTCATTCCCAACCTCTCAAATCCTACACCTTCCAACACCCCCACAGCTATTTGCAGTAGTCAGCCTACCTCTTCCAGAAACTATGACCTTCCAGTTAAGGCTTCCTCAGTTAAAAAACTTATCTGCCCCTTGCTCTAGGAATGCTAACCTCTAAGGTCTCTCTCTCTCTCTCTCTCTCTCTGAGAGGTCTCCGTGTGGTGGTGTAAGGTTTGTGTCCTTAGGGTCTTTACAGGTTGTAAGTGCAGATTAATATGACAAGCACTCCAATCACAGCAGTCCTTACAAATATGTATTATGGTAACCACTTTCCCCTTCCCATTTTACAGATGAAAAAACTGATACTGAGAAAAATAACATGAATTTGGAAAAGTCTTTAAACAAGTATAGGAGCAGGATTCAACCCAAGATCCATCTGGCCCAGAAGCCCATGCTACTCTAATGCTCTACCCTGCCTCCCAACTGCCAACAGTAATTACCAGCTCATGTAATCATCCAGATTATTGCCGCTTGGTGTCTTACAAATAGATTTTGGATCAAACCATTTAGGTGCTGATATTGGTGGTGACTGCTTTGATACTGAATGAACAGGTTGCTCAAAAGTGGTATGTTTCTGCCAAAACAAAATTAAAAAATGGTGCAATTTAGAGTTCTTTAATTAGTGAACCTATTCAACAGTTTTACAAACATTACAACTACTAAAAGAAAACAATAAACTATGAAATACAAAAGCATAATAAAATAGGTAGATGCATGTATTTCAGACTTTCAGTAACTGTTCAGTACAGTTTTTTTACTATGAACTCTTAAGCCTTGAACCTTCTCCTCAGAAGGAAGGCACATGAAATTGTTTAACAAAACAGAATCTAACACCTCCCTCAATAGAGGTGTAAAACTTTTAGTATCTGTGCTTCTGAAAATTAGCCTTTCTTTAAAACTGTAGTTTCTATAAAACTACATCTCTCCCTTTCCAACATGTTGCCAAAAACTATTTAGCAAAATTTGGAAAGAGAAATGCCTCTTTTGCGCCCTCCTTAGGAGACAGAGTCAGTAGAACTCATCTTGTAAAAATCCCAGACAACAGGGAGCGAATGCCCTCTGCAGCTGGGTCAGCAACTCATTGTCTGCAGATGCAGGCCAAATCTGGCCTGTCATCTGTTTTTGTAAACAAAGTTTTATTGGAACATGGCTTTGCTGGTTTACTTACCTATTGTCTATGGTTTGTTTCTGTTTTCATGCTCTAATGGAAGAGTTGAAAAGGTGCAGCAGAGACCACGGAGCTTGCAAAGCCTGCCTTTTACAGAAAGTGTGGACCCTGGCTGTACCATATCTCCATCAAACAGAGAACCATATTTTCCTTGAATACTTTGAGTAACTGAGCACTCACTACTGTCTACAAAGGTTCCCTTCAATTTTGGGACTGTTTTAGTCATTAGAAGTACCCGCAGAAATTAAATTAGTTTCTCTGTTGTAACTGCAACACACTCATACTCTCAAGAACCACAGTGGATAAACTATCCTATTAATATTTCCTACTTTTCACTCTTTCAGATTTCTTTTTTTTTTTGAAGTGTACTAGTCAATGGTTTTTAACTATATTCACAGTTGTGCAACCATCACCACTATCCAGTTTTAGAATATTTTCATGTCCAACAATATAAATATCTTAACATAATAATTAAGAAAGTGTGGTGAAGGCTGTATTAACCAGTTTGTTGTAAGTATTTCAAATTATATATAAAACTAGCACATTGTACCCCATAAATGCATTAATGTACACAGCTATGATTTAATTTAAAAAAATTATGAAACTGAAGGAAAAAAAAAGAAAGAAACCTCATACCATGAGTGGTCACGCCCCACTGCTCCCAGTCCTTGGAAAGCACGAACCTACTTCTCATCTGTTTGGGATCAGTCTTTTCTAAGCATTTCATTTAAATGACATCACATAACACGTGACCCTCTGTGCTGAGCTTCTTACTCTGAGCACGCTGTGAGTGTTGGTACACGTTGCAGAACGTAGCAGGACTTCATTACATTTTAATTGCTAAATAATATCCCACTGGGTGAGTGTACCATATTTTGTTTATAAATTCATCCAGATGATGGATATTTTGTTATTTCTAACTTTTGTGCAATTATGAAAATGCCACTATGAATATTCATGTACAAATAATTGTGCAGATCCACGTTCCCAATTCTCTTGACTATAAACTTGGGAGTAGACTTGCTGGGTCATATGATAACTCTGTGTTTAACCTTCTGAAGAAGTGCCGTGCTGTTTTTCAAAGTGACTGCACACTTTACATTCCCCATGCAGTGGAGGAGGGTCCACCAGTCTCCGTATCCTCACTAACAGCTCTCTTGGTAGCTGTGAAGTGGTAGCAACCATGGTTTTGATTTGCATTTCCCTAAAGACCCATAAACGGTTTTCAGTTTCCTTACCATCCTATTAGCTTAAAAGTTCCAAAAAAGAAAAATGGAGGAGATGCTTATTTAACATGACCCAAGATGCAACCTGTTAGGATCCTTACCATCCGACATTTGTTATCTGTGTCTATTCCTTAAATCGGTGGTCCAGGAATCCGGGAAGAGGGAGGTCCCTGAGATCCTTTTCAAGGGGTCTGAGTGGTTAAAAATATTTCCATAATGATACTAAGACGGTATACACTTGTCTCACTTTTATTTTCTCATGAGTTTATGTTGGAAATTCCCAGAGACTATATGACATTTTAGGATGAAACACATTGAATACAAAAGCCAATACAAGAATCCGATCTTCTGGTAAGCCAATGGTTAAAAGAGATTCGCAAAAACTGTCAAACAATGCCACTATTATGGTTTAAGAAAGTACTTATTTTTCATAAAAATGTATGTATATACACGAGTGTATTATAATTATTTTTAATAAATCAACTAATGTTTAAACATTTTACTTTACTTTCTAATATGTGGTTAGTAAATAGAGATAGACATAACCTACATAAACAATAGCTCTTTAGGTGACTGATAATTTAGAGCATAAAGAAGTCCCAAGACCAAAATGTTTGAGAACGACAGAATTAGAATCCACCTTTTTAAAATTTTTATCTGAGCATGACTGCAGGAAATTATTCAGTGTTGGAGACAACACAGCATTATATGGGGGGTGTGGGGGAGGCAGCATAGTGTTCTGTGAAGGACCAGACAGTAAACACCCTAAGCTTTGCAGACTGGGTGGTCTCTAACTGCTTAACTCTGCTGCTACAGCACAAAGGCAGACAGACACCAAGAGTGAGTGGGTGTGGCTTATTCCAACAACTCTATTCACACAATTAGGCTGGGGACTAGATCTGACCCAACGCCTGCCCCTGTCCACCATACAGAAAACAGAAGGGCTCAGCCTGACATATGACGGCTGCTTATCATTTGTAAACAATAGAAAGAAAAAAATCCCTTAAATAATCTATTCCACTAAATATAGTATACAGACCTTTAATAAAGAAAAAAACATTTAACACAATCATCAAACTTCGGAAATGTATTATGAATAATAGCAATGTTGTACTTTAGCAGAAAAGAAAGTTACCTCGGTATGAACCTTTCGGGCTATCTCTGGAATCTGCCACTGACTTGAAGATGCAGCAGGATTCTGGTGTGTGCGTTCAGACTCTCTCTTAGACTGCCACTGTTTCTGGTTACCTTCTGGAACTTGAGGTTCTTGGTGCTCCTTAGTTTCTGAAAATGTGTTTGTTGCAATAATAAAACTAAGTCTGAACAACAGAACATGTTATAAACTATATTGTATTTCACTTTTAGAAACAAAGAAATGAAGAAAGAGAGAAACTAAAATCTATAAGCCAGCTACTGACAAGTCAGTTTTATAAAGTCACAACATAGTCACCTTCCTAAATTGTTACTCAGAGCTTAATCAAATTAAGTGCTTCTGGTCTTCACTGGTAAACAAATAAATAAATCAGGAAAATCTTAATAACACATTTAGATAGTATAAACAAGTCTTACTAATAAAAAGAAGCTTATTCACCACTCTTCATAAGTTTGTTTACCATAAAAATTGTACCTTACAGTAGCCTATAATTTACCCTCTCAAAGGTCCACCACCACAATATATTTAATATTCTATAAATATGAAAATTCCATTCTTTTTTGTGATAGTAGATGCAAAAATCCTAAACAAAATATTAGCACTTGACATACAAGAGATAACCAACTACGTCCAAATTTGGTTTATTTCTAACTGTAAAGTTTGATTAACATTTGAAAAACAATTTAATTTGCCATAGTAACAGAATGGAGAAGGAATTATGCAGGAAAAAGCATTTGATGAAATTCAACACCCAAACATCCAATCACACGAACACACAAAAACCTATTAGTAATCTAGGTATAAACAGAACTCAATTTGATGGAGTAGCTACAACCTCTCCGGCAATCAGCATACTGTATGTTAAGGGTAAAACACTGTAGTAAGGTCTCAGACAAGAATATCACCTACCATCCCTTTCTAATCATCATTCTACTGGAGGTCTTAGCAATTATAATAAGGCAAAAAAAAAAGGGAAGAATTAGAAGGATTAGAAAAAAAGGAAAGCTATCCTATCTTTAAACAACATACTTCTGTACCTACACAAATCCAAAGAATCCATAGGAAAATTATTCAGTGGATTTAGCAATGTCATTATATCTAAAATGAATAATTAATATCTAATCATACTTTTATATGCTAACAAAAAAGTAAAATATAATTTTTTTAAAAGACAGTTTTAAAAACTATCAGATACACAGGAATAAATCTAGCAAAAGATATATAGGATCTCTACAAAGAAAGTGATTCTCTCCATATTTTCAATGAATGAAAGAATATGCCAGGTTAGTGAACTGGAAAAATTAACTATAAAGATGTTGACTTGTTCCAAATTTCTTTATAGGTTCAATTAGATCTGTGTCAAAATCTCATTTAGCGCCCACAGCTAAGTGGTTAGGGCACTGGCCACATACATCAGGCTGGCAGGTTCAAACCTGGCCAGGCCTGCCAAAGGGTGACAACTGTAACAAAAAAAACAGCCCGGCATTGTGGTCCCAGCTACTTGGGAAGTTGAGACAAGCGAATCGCTCTGCAGTTCTCAACCTGTGTGTCACGACCCACAGGAACTATATTAAAGGGTCACAGCATTAGGAAGGTTAAGAACCATGGGGCCTTAAGCCCAAGAGTTTGAGGTTGCCGTGAGCTGTCACACCAGGGCACTCTACCAAGGGCGGCATAGTGAGACTCTGTCTCAAAACAAACAAAAAAATCCCTTTTGTTAAAAGTGGTAACTAAAATATTGAAGCTAGTATCTATATGGAAATCTAGGGCTGACAATAGCCACAGTACTCAGGAAGAGGAACAAAGTCGGAAAATTTACACTGACAGATAAGACTTACTGCAGTTATGAAGACATATTAGCATAAAGACAGATAAAAATAAATACAGAACGGGGAAGAATGCAAAGTCAGAAACCACACACAATCACCTAATGTATAACAATTCTGTGAAGGAAAAACAGGACTCTATAGGGCGGCGCTTGTGGCTCAAAGAAGTGGGGCACCAGCCCCATATGCCAGAGGTTGTGGGTTCAAACCCAGACCTGGCCAAAAACTGCCCCCCCACAAAAAAGCCTCTCCAATAAATGATGTTGAGTCCACCAGATATTCACAAGGGAAGAAAAAAAGAATCCTGACACTTGACCTTACACATGCACAAATATTAAACTCCAGGAAAATACAAATCTAAACTATGAAAGGTAAAATGATAAATCTAACTATGACTGTGGAGAAGAGAAAGATTAAAGATGGCAGACAGTACTCAGCACAAAAGCAAAGACTGACAAATTAAAATGCATTTAAATTTTAAGAATTGCTTTTCATCCAAAGTCTTTACCACAAAATGTAAATTGACTGTACTTGTAATACACAAATCCAACAAAGAATATGCATCTAGATCAGGGGTCCTCAAACTTCTTAAACAGGGGGCCAGTTCACTGTCCCTCAGGCTGTTGGAGGGCGGGACTGTGGGCCCTGGGACAAGTCGGCTGCTAAGCAGGACAGGCAGCAGCGGCAAAAACATCTGATGGGCCGGATAAATGTCCTAGGTGGGCTGCATGTGGCCCGTGGGCAGTAGTTTGAGGACGCCTGATCTAGATCATAGAAATTCCTGTTAAAACTCAATGAGAAAAAGAAAGAAAACCCAATAGAAACATGAGTAAGACTCAAACAAGTATTTAGCAAAAGGATATCCAAATGGCCAATAAACATAAGAAAAGATGTTCAATAGCAGATTTTAGGGAAATGCCAATTAAAATCACACTGAGACCTCACTTCACAGGATGAAAATGCCTAAAATTAAAAGCCAATAATGCGGCTCGGCGCCTGTGGCTCAAGTGGCTAAGGCACCAGACACGTACACCCAAGGTGGCGGGTTCGAATCCAGCCCGGGCCGCCAAACAACAATGATTACTTGGGAGGTGGAGGCAGGAGACTCGCTTGAGCCCAGGAGTTGGAGGTTGCTATGAGCTGTGATGCCATGGCACTCTACCCAGGGGGACAGCTTGAG
>CAUYQV010098992.1:0-11917 GCA_963574575.1 Galagoides demidoff | reverse complement strand
ATTATTTTTGTTAATTTTATAATGTTAAACTTTAATAATAACAAATAATTGTTGAGAACTGATTATCAAGAACTGCTTATCAAAGTTTACATTGTTGATCAGTTGTTAGAATTCGACCACCATTGTTTGGACTTAATGAACAATGGCATTTTTTGGCATTGGCAACCACTAAAACATTTTGTAACTGTCTCTCAGATGATACACATCGTACTGTGTGCTAGTGCTAGTTAAACAAGTGATGTCAACAAAACAGCTATTCAGATAATTTAGGTAAGTAATTTATTTATTTATTTATTTCATGAATTTAACAGATAGTACTTGTATTATTTATATTTTATAGTGGCGGCAAAAAGTCTAGCGCTGGCCTTGAAAGTGACATGACTGCCTTGGCACCTATGGCTCAAGTGGCTAAGGCGCCAGCCACATACACCTAAGGTGGTGGGTTCGAACCCAGCCCAGGCCCGCCAAACAACAATGATGGCTGCGACCAAAAAATGGCCAGGCGTTGTGGCGGGCGCCTGTGGTCCCAGCTACTTGGGAGGCTGAGGCAGGAGACTTGCTTGAGCCCAGGAATTGGAGGTTGCTGTGAGCTGTGATGCCACAGCACTCTACCCAGGGGGATAGCTTGAGGCTCTGTCTCAAAAAAAAAAAAAAGAAAGTGACATGACTTACAGGGTATCATTATTAAAAATATATATTGGTAAGGAAAAGGTTAAATCTTGGGCATCAGCAAAAATCACAATAGATGGGGCAGCTCCTGTGGCTCAAAGGAGTACGGCGCTGCCCCCATATGCCAGACATGGCGGGTTTAGCCCCACCCCTGGCAAAAAACCGCAAAAAAAAAAAAAAAAAAAAATCGCAATAGAGAACAAATGGTTAGAAATATTTCATTATTTTGAAACAAACCATGTTCCATACAATAATGCACTAAAAATTGTGGGATACACGCTGTCCTTACCAGGAACTAATGCTGTGATTGAACGCGTTTTATCTATGGTAAATAAAGTGTGGATATCAGAAAAATCACAAGTGTTGAGACTTTGAAAGCCATTTTATGTGTGAAATATAATTTAACAAATTCTTATGAAAAATTTCATGACCTTTTAAACGATAGCAATCTACTAAAAAAATTCACTCAAATGAGAAATTTGCCAAAGAATAAAATAAAATAAATTTTTTAATGTATTATATTTGTAAATTGTACTTATGTTGAAATTAAAGAAAAATTACAATACTATTTTTGTGTTCTATAAACATTTTTGTTGCTCCATATAGACCAAATTTTTAATTAAGAACACCCCCGTCCCCTGTCAATGGTATCCTGCTTTACCAATGTTAAAATCTGGTTACCTTACTTTATACTGAGATGGGGAGTTACTGGAGAACTTTTCCTTTCTTTCTTTTCTCTTAATTCTTTTTCCTTCTTCCTCCCTCCCTTCCTTCCTTTCCTTCCTTCTTTCTTTTTTATTTTGGAGGCAAGAGTCTCACTCTGTTGCCTTAGGCTACAGTGCCAGGGCATCAGCCTAACTCACAGCAACCTCAAACCTCTGGGTTCAAGTGATCCTCTTACTTTAGCCTCTCAAGTAGCTGAGACTACAGGCACTCACCACAATGCCTGGCTGATTTTTCTATATATTTTTTTGCAGTTTTTGGCCGAGGCTGGGTTTGAACCCGCCACTTCCAGAATATGGGGCAGGCACCCTACTCCTTTGAGCTACAGGCACCACCCGATTTTTCTATTTTTTTAGTACAGATGGGTTTTGCTCTTGCTCAGGCTGGTCTCAAACTCCTGAGGTCAAGCGATCCTACTGCCTTGACCTCCCAGAGTGTTAGAACTATAGGCATGAGCCACTGTGCTAGGCCACTGGAGGATTTTTCACAATGGGACTGCCATAGTAAGAGTTTCTTTCTAGCAAGATCACATAGGCAATGTGAAAATCTGTTGATAGTGAGGCTGGAGCAATTTCAACGCCCAAGAAAGGTCTGCATCAATTAAACATGGAAGGTGGGAAAGGGGAAAAAGTGACAATGATAACATCCAGGGTTCTGATTTGGATGTCTGGGTGAATGGAGGCATGACTGGCTGGTTAGCAACACAAACACAGGAAGAGATTGGGTCAGGGGCAATAATAAATTCTCTTTTGAACAAGTTGATACTGAAGTGCCTACTTCAAGTGTAGTTGCCTAGTTAGTTGGTGGTCAAGTAGGTCTGGGGCTCAAGAGAAAGGCCTGGGTCAGGCAGACGGTCCTCGGTGGAGGAGGAAGCCCTGAGGGAGAATGTATAGAAGAGGCCCAGAAGCCTGGCGAACACCAATTTTTAGGGCAAAACAGTGCATTTCAGAGCATAGGACCTGGAGTTAGACAGCCTGTTAGTAGCCGGGGGATCTTAGGCAAGTCATTTCATTTTAGTTTCTGCAATGTAAAATAAGCATAATAATTGTAGCAACTTCATAGTTATAAAAGCGCTTGCTTTTTTTAGTATCCTTAACGGATCTGTGAATAAAGATCCTTTATAAATAAAATCCAAGAAGGTGAAGGGTAAGTAACTATGAGATGGATCTCTCGAATATAAGGAGAAAAGAGAATTTCAAAATGGCCAAAGATATCAAATCCTGCCAATAGGACTGTCTTTTAGCAATTAGTGACTTACCAAGTGCAATTTACGTAGAATGGGATGAGCCAGACTGAAAGGTCTGAAGAGTGAATAGGGGTCAACTCTGACATGGCTTTTCCTCCCCTTTAACTTTAAACGTCTGTCTCAACCCCTCAAAGCTTCCTTTAAGAACAGTGAGTTACGGATCTTACTCCATGGTTTCCAATCCAGTCCATCCACCCGATGGGATAATATGTAGCATCAGGTTACCTTTAACTCCGCTACCTTTGTGCCTTGCACGTCGTAGGCGATCGATAAAAGTAACTTCTACAGAAACCCTAATTCTTGTTATTTGGTATAAACCGCTCAGAGTCACGCTCATATCCCTACGCCTCCCACGACTGCCTCAAGGAGTGTCATTCCCCTCGCGGCCACAAGGTGGGGACCGCCTCGTGCTCTAGGACGTCCGGTCACGACCCCGGAAGCACATCCTCCACCTTGTTTTTAGCGGACATGGCGGCAGCTACAGCTCGAGCTATGCTGTTCCCGGCTGTGCGGCGGCAGCTCTGGGGTTTCGCCGAGAGGCTCCGGGGGGTCAGAGGCAGCGCCGGGCGGGTGAGCATCCCTCCACTGCTCTGGGCGCCGCCCTGGGCCACTTCCGCCGGATCCGGTACAGCCACGCAACGGACCCCAACGGCTGGCCTGTCCGGGACCCGCGGGGGCCGGGCGGGCGGCCATCGCCACGTGACTGCCGGAGCCGGGGGAGAATGCGGCCTTCCGCCCCCGCCGGCTTCTCGGGAGTCTTATAAACCGTGCATGTTGAGCACTAAACCCGTAGTGGTTGGAAATTGCGGGAAACTGAAAAGTGAAATAGTTATTGCCCTAGAATCCTGCCTTTTGTCAAAGACTGAGCTTCATCCTCACCTGGGCTTCCCACTGATGGGGTGATAGTTAAAGTTTAAAATTTCGTCAGCATTTGATTTTTCTCATGAGAGAACCTCTAACTTCCTCTTAGGGATACGTCTATGGGACTTTACGTATAAAGGGAAAGAAAAACTGAAAGGCGTTAGTCATAGTTAACAAGCCAGTCAGCCAAAGTGTATTGGACCATCTTTCTATTCTCTTTTTCTATCCGTTTCAAAACTTGTTGCTTTTCTTGAACAATGAAAAGCAGTCCCATTTTTCCCTTTTCTCTTTCCTTTTTCTTGACTTTAAATCCCCTGCGTATTTTCTCCGTGATGAATGTTTAACATTTCCTGGAGCGGTATTAAAATAAGGTCAGTTTATGTACAGGTAGTATAATTCCATCATCTCTAAGTGAAGGGCATGTTTATTATAATGTTGTTGGCTTTAGGACAGTGGTTGGTGAAGGAAGTTTCTAAGCCAGGGAAACAAGCGGAGAGATTATTTTGTACAGTCGATTTGAGATAGATTGGTTTTATAATTGACATTTAATAGAACATTAATAATATACTTTGCTGCTTCTCTTCTACTCCTTGCCATCAACCAGCCATTGTATTTTGGAGGGAACAGATTGAGAAGTACACAGGCTGCTACACAAGTTGTTTTGAATGTTCCTGAAACACGAGTGACACGTTTGGAAAATGGACTCAGAGTGGCTTCTGAAGACTCTGGGCTCTCAACATGCACAGTAAGTGATTAAGGCAACCTTCTCTGAGTGATCTCTCATTTAAGAGAGAACAAATTGTTGATCTTCTTTAATAGGCTGGTGGTTGAAAAATGGTGGCAGTAATTTTGCCTTGACAGGTTTCTGTGGGTTGTGAATCTTTGTCCAGTGAGGCTTAGTTACTGGGTGCATAAGTAGCCTGTTACACTGTCTGCATCTGGTTCTTGTAGCCTGTTATTATTTATTATTTGTAATATTTGTGATAACGAAAGAGGTATATTTGCTGGGCTACCCCGTGCCAGGTATTTTTATACACATTGTCTTATTTGATCTTTAAAACAATTCTTTGGGCCAGGTGTGGTGGCTCATGCGTGTAATCCTAGCACTCTGGGAAGCCGAGGTGGGAGGATTGCTTGAGCTCAAAAGTTGGAGATCAGCCTGAGCAAGAGAAAGACCCTGTCTCTAAAAATAGCTGGGCATGGCTCAACAACCGTAGTTCAGAGGTTAGGGCGCCAGCCAGGTAACACTAAAGCTAGTGGGTTGGAACTTGGTCTGGGCCTGCCAAACAACAATGACAACAACAACAAAAAAATAGCCAGGTGTTGTGGCAGGTGCCTATAGTCCCAGCTGCTTGGGAGGCTGAGGCAAGAGAATCGAGTAAGCCTAAGAGTTTGAGGTTGCTGTGAGCTGTGACGCTGCAGCACCTCTACCAAGGGTGGCATAGTGAAACTTTGTCTGAAAAAAAAAAAAAGCTGGGCATCACAGCACTGGTCTATAGCCCTAGCCCCAGCTACTTTGGTGGCTGTGGCAAGAGTGTTAATGACCGCACGAGGGTGGGGGGGGGAGCTTCACTGTTGCTGGCCACACATGAAGCCAATTCTAAGACAAAGAGGATTGTCAAGGAGGAAAGGATTTATTTCAGAAGATGCTTCAACTGAGGGGGGTGGGGAGGGGAGGAGGGGCAGGCTACCTGAAATCCACCTCCCAGATTAGCAGGATTAAGGGGTTTTATGGAAGTGAACGTGAATGATGCATAGAAGGAGTGTATCCCTTCTATATTTTGGATGGAGTGCAAGGCACGCAAGCGTGGTTAGGAATCATACTATTTCATACATCCCATGAACAAAAAATGGTGGGCAAATCCCGCCCCAGGGTGGGAATGTTAGTATTATAATGAGCTAGGGGGTTAATATTGTTCATTCTTTCAGCCTTGTGCTCAGGCTCTTGGTTACAATCTGTGGTGGTGTTTTGCTTATCCTGACTTTCACTGGACATTCTGGTAGAGTAAGGCATTGTAGTTATCTTAGTGCCACAAGGAGGTTCTGCTATTTCCTACGAAAAACTCAAAGAAATTATATCAGTGTACATAAATACAAAGTTCTGTTCAGCAGTTTGTACTGAGACCTCTGTCTCCTCTGCTTTTTCTTTTTTTTTGAGACGGAGCCTCAAGCTATCCCCCTGGGTAGAGTGCCATGGCATCACAGCTCATAGCAACCTCCAACTCCTGGGCTCAAGGGAGTCTTCCTGCCTCCGCCTCCCAAGTAGCTGGGACCACAGGCGCCCGCCACAGCGCCCGGCCATTTTTTTTTGGTTGCAGCCATCATTGTTGTTTGGCGGGCCTGGGCTGGGCTGGGGATTCGAACCACCCCTTAGGTGTACGTGGCTGGTGCCTTAGCCGACTGAGCCACAGGCGCCGAGCCTCCTCTGCTTTTTCTAAGACTGCTGTTGCTAGGCCACTGGAGCTGAGATAACACTCACTGTTTCATCTCTGTCTAGTCAAGGGCACTTCGCTGCCTGCTTCAGTTCTGATGTGAACACTAGAACCTCCTTTAGAGAATTATAAAATTTTGTTATGAAACTGGTCACAAAAGGATCACTTGAGCCCAAGAGTTTGAGGTTACTGTGAGCTATGAAGCCATGGCACTCTACCCAGGGTGACAAAGTGAGACTCTATCTCAAAAAAAAAAAAAAAGAAATTCTTTGTAGGCATGGTGTGGTGGCTCATGCCTGTAATCCTAGCACTCTGGGGTTGAGGTTGGGTGGATTGCTTGAGCTCAGAAGTTTGAGACCAGCCTGAACAAGAGTGAGAACCCCATCTCTACTAAAAAAGTAGAAAAAGAAAAAAAAAACTAGCTGGGCATTGTGGCAGATGTCTATAGTCCCATCTACTCAGGAGGCTGAGGCAAGAGGATTGTTTGAGCCCAAGAGTCTGAGGTTGCTGTGAGCTATGATGACAGGGTACTCTACCAGGGTAATAGAGTGAGAATCTGTCTCAACAAAACAATTCTTTGTAGTAGACATCATCACATCTGTTTTATAGTTTAGGAAGTAGGTTCAGAGTTAATGGTTTTGTTCAAGTCACTCTGCTGATACATGACAGTGCCAAGATTTCAACCTAAGTTTTCTGAAAATCTCTGATGTTCTTTATAACACAGTTACTAACTGATGTAGTAATGAGTTGGGCTAAGAATTAGATCCTCAGTGAAACTGGCAGGTAGCCTAATATGGCCCATTGTAGCTCCCAGCAGTAGCCTAATGATCAAAATTTTAAAATCTGATAGTTCACAGGTGTTAACTGTCAATTCACTCAGTTAAAAAAACCCTTAGTATTAAGACCAGAAAGCATTTATTTTAATTTTTTTTTTTTTGAGACAGAGCCTCAAGCTATCCCCCTGGGTAGAGTGCCATGGCATCACAGCTCATAGCAACCTCCAACTCCTGGGCTCAAGCGAGTCTCCTGCCTCCACCTCCCAAGTAGCTGGGACCACAGGAGCCCGCCACAACACCTGGCCATTTTTTGGTTGCAGCCATCGTTGTTTGGCTGGCCTGGGCTGGGGATTCGAACCCGCCACCTTAGGTGTATGTGGCTGGCGCCTTAGCCGATTGAGCCACAGGCGCCGAGCCCCAGAAAGCATTTGTAATAAAAAGGAAAGAGACTGACCTCGCACCCCACAAAAATAGTTTACTTAATTTTTCTTTGATTGCATTAAGGTTGGACTCTGGATCGATGCTGGAAGTCGATATGAAAATGAGAAGAATAATGGAACAGCTCACTTTCTAGAGCATATGGCTTTCAAGGCAAGTTGTGAGACTTTTTTATAAAAATGCCTTCTCCTTAAAAAATAGTACAAAATCTTATTCTTTAAACACAAGGAAATACAGTGTGTATACTATGAAAATACAAAAGAAAAGGCAAAGACAGCTAATTCTATAATATAGGATGTTTTATTTTTATTTTTCCAGGATTATACCTGAAATAATTACTGCTAATTGCTTTTTAAAATTGAAACAAGGATTTTTTTCTTGGAATGAGCCTGATTGATGTACTTTAGAAACCTATGTGAAACTCATATATTTGCTTATGCCCTCCATATTCATTATCTGAAGTAGTTAGAGTAGATGAAGGGAAAAGGAAGGAATCATAATTTGTTTTTCTTTTTTCATTTGAAGGGCACCAAAAAGAGATCCCAGCTGGATCTGGAGCTTGAGATTGAAAATATGGGTGCTCATCTTAATGCCTATACCTCCAGAGAGCAGACTGTGTATTACGCCAAAGCATTCTCTAAAGACTTGCCAAGAGGTATTTTTATTTGTACCATAGATAATGTAGTTTTCATCAGGATTCAGAGAGAAGTCAGTATTATTTCTGTGGCTTTTTTTTTGAGACAGCATCTCACTTTGTTGCCCTCAGTCAAGTGCCATGGTGTAATAGCTCATAGCAACCTCAAAATCTTGGGCTTAAGTGATTCTCTTGCCTCAGCTTCCTGCATAGCTCGGATTATGGGCACCCGCCACACGCCTGACTGTTTTTTACAGATGGGGTCTCACTCCTGTGCAGGCTGTTTTTCAACTCCTGAGCTCAGGCGATCCACCACCTCAGTCTTCCAGAATACTAAGATTACATGGGTGAGCCACCATGCCTAGCCAATTTCTATGATTTTTGTTACAAATAGTAAGCCTTAGAAATGTGAAAAAATGAAATCAAACTCCAGGCATGGGTGGAACTGATCTTATTTTTTTCCTCCAATTGTGACAAATGATATCAAATATTTATAGGCTTGAAGACTTATGCAAACAGAGTCCTAACACTTGATTTAAACCTACTTCTTCCAGAGCCATACCTCTGTAGGTATAAAGTATTTATAATTGTTTTCATTCCTTATTTTTATCAAACTATTGGTCCTGAGCATAATTAGCAAATGTCTACTTGTAAGATTATTGATGGTGGTTTTTTTTTTTAAAGACAGAGTATCACTATGTCACCCTCAGTTCCTCAGTAGAATGCAATGGCATCATAGCTCACGGCAACCTCAACTCCTGGGCTTAAGTGATTCTCTTAACCTCAGCCTCCCAAGTTGGTGGAACTACAGGTGCCCACCCCAACGCCCGCTTTTTTTTTTTTGTAGTTGTCATTATTGTTTAGCAGGCCTGGGCCTGGTTCGAACCCGCCAGCCCCGGTGTATGTGGCTCTTGTCTTGACCACTGAGCTATGGGTGCTGAACCTGATGACTGTTTTTATAGCAATAAGATAGAGGTTATTTTTGTTTTTAGAAATTAATTATTTTGATGGCATAGCATAGTATGTTGTGGTTCCCACATTTGTAGAGTGTACTGAATGTTTGAAGTCAAAATTATTACATAAAACATTTTCCCAGTGGAAGAAGTAATACCAAAATCTAGCAGTTTTAGAGCTAATTGGTGAAGTTACTAATCTTTAAGATCTTTGCATAGTCAAAGTTAGCTCTATTACTTAAGACATTTTAAGTTCCTTAAGGCTTTCATTAGTAACAATTGAATGTTGCTTTACACAGTACTTTTGTGTATGTATGATGCATCTGATCTGCATAGTAATCAGGTGGGGGTTGCTGCTACTTTGCAGTTTTAGAAATTGAGGCATTGACTCTGACTTGCCCAGGTAAGTAATAATAAGTAGCTTATTATGGGTGCATATGTGTGTCTTCTGACTAGATTCATTTGCTTTATCAAGATAACAAAACAAAATAAATTCATCACCTGCAAATTAATAAAATTAAAAATTTAGTTTTTAATTAAAATCAACAGAAATGACAACAGTGAGTGGTGTGCTTTTTCAGTTGTAAAAAAACCAAGAGTAAGGTTTTTAATCATTTCTTTAGAAAGATTTTTTGCTTCAGTCTGGTTAGGGACCAAGAACAAAAAGGGTTAGGCCAGGCTTCTTTAAAGAGTTGTTCATTCTGGGCGGTGCCTATGGCTCAGTGAGTAGGGTGCCAGCCCCACATACCTAGGGTAGTGGGTTCAAACCTGGCCCCAGCCAAATGGCAACAAAAAAAATATCCGGGAGTTGTGGTGGGCACCTGTAGTCCCAGCTACTCAGGAGGCTGAGGCAAGAGAATTGCCTAAGCCTAGGAGTCGGAGGTTGCTGTGAGCTGTGAGAGCATGGCACTCTACCAGGGGTGACAAAGTGAGATTCTGTCTCTTTAAAAAAAAAAAAAAAAAAAAAGAGTTGTTCATTCTAGCATACTCCCTTCATTTATTTGCACACAGAATGGTAAGGAAAGCAAAAAAGAGGAATAGAAAAAGGAAGGGAAAGGCTGGGCAGGGTGGCTCACACCTGTAATTCTACTGTTCTGGGAGGCTGAGCCCAGTGGTTTGCTTGAGCTCAGGAGATTGAGGCCAGCCTGAGCAAGAGCCAGACCCCGCCTCTAGAAACAGTGGTGGAGTGTGTGGAGCTTGGCACCTATAGCTCAGCAGCTAGGGCACCAGCCACATACAATGGAGCTGGTGGCTTGGAACCCAGCCCAGGCTTGCCAAACAACAACAATCACTACAACAAAAATCTAGCCGGCACCTGTAGTCCAGCTACTCCGGAGGCTGAGGTGAGAGAATTGCTTAAGCCTAAGAGTTTGACGTTGCTGTGAGTTGTGATACCACAGCTCCCAAGGGTGACATAGTGAGATTCTGTCTCAAAAAAATAGGGGCAGCGCTTAGAGTTCAGTGGGTAGGGCGCCAGTGCCATATACCGAGGGTGGTGGGTTCTGATCCAGCCCGGGCCTGTCAAACAGTCATTAGACAACTACAACAAAAAAAATAGCTGGGTTGTGGTGGGTGCCTGTAATCCCAGCTACTTGGGAGGTTGAGGCAAGAGAATTGCTTAAGCCCCAGAGTTGGAGGTTGCTGTGAGCTATGACACCACGGAATTCTACTGAGGGTAATGAAGTGAGACTCTGTCTCAAAAATAAAAATAGGCTCAGTGCCTGTGGCTCAAGTGGCTAAGGCACCAGCCACATACACCTAAGGTGGTGGGTTTGAATCTAGCCCGGGCCCGCCAAACAACGACGGCTGTAACCAAAAAATAGCTGGGCGTTGGGGCAGGCACCTGTGGTGCCAGCTACTTAGGAGGCTGAGGCAGGAGACTCACTTGAGCCCAGGAGTTGGAGGTTGCTGTGAGCTGTGATGTCACAGCGCTTTATCCAGGGGGATGGCTTGAGGCTCTGTCTCAAAAAAAAAAAAAATAGCTGGAGGTTGTGGCAGGCACCTATTGTCTCAGCTACTTGGGAGTCTTGAGCCTTGCTTGAGCCTAGGAGTTTGAGGTTGCTGTGAGCTGTGACTCTACAGCCCTTGGGCATGCTTCTAGGGACAAAGTGAAACTCTGTCTCAAAAAAAAAAAAAAAAGGCTCGGCGCCTGTGGCTCAATCGGCTAAGGCGCCAGCCACGTACACGTACACCTAAGGTGGCGGGTTCGAATCCCCAGCCCGCCCCCAGCCACAACAATGATGGCTGCAACCAAAAAATGGCCGGGCGTTGTGGCGGGCTCCTGTGGTCCCAGCTACTTGGGAGGCCGAGGCAGGAGACTCGCTTGAGCCCAGGAGTTGGAGGTTGCTATGAGTTGTGATGATGCCATGGCACTCTACCCAGGGGGATAGCTTGAGGCTCCATCTCAAAAAAAAAAAAAAAAAAAGTAAGGGAGAAGTCCTTTTGGTACACCCTTGATCCTCCACACTTCTAGCATGGAAGGACAGAGACCCTGGAACAGTAGAGGGGCTTCCTTAAGAAATACAAATTGGAAGCCATTCCAACTTTGGGGATTTACTTGGGCTTTTTATCCCATCATCTGGGTGAAGCTGTATGTATACGGTAAATTAGGCTAGTGATCTGAAACTTTTTATGATCACCCATTCTTACTGGTAAGAAACGTGATCACCCTCAATACGTATATATTTTTAAGTTAAATACATGTATTATTACTATACTATCATATACTATTTGAAATATAAAGAAATAAAGGAGATTTAGATTAAAACATAAATACTAGGAAACCTTCATTTTGGAAATAATCCCACCTAAAGAAAGATCTTCACATAGGAATTCTTTTTTTTTTTTGCAGTTTTTGGCTGGGGTTGGGTTTGAACCTGCCACCTCCGGCATATGGGGCTGGCGCCCTACTCCTTTGAGCCACAGGCACTGCCCCTTCACACAGGAATTCTTGTCCTCATATCTGTGGGTTCTTTCTCACCCATCTTTTTGGACTCTGGTTCTCTCATTTGGACAAATTATTTATTTATTTATTTATTTATTTATTTTTTGAGAAGGAGCCTCAAGCTGTCCCCCTGGGTAGAGTGCCATGGCATCACAGCTCATAGCAACCTCCAACTCCTGGGCTCAAGCGAGTCTCCTGCCTCCGCCTCCCAAGTAGCTGGGACCACAGGCACCCGCCACAA
>CAUYQV010098989.1:0-12563 GCA_963574575.1 Galagoides demidoff | reverse complement strand
TGCAAAAAAATAGAGAAAGAGGAAAGAGATTGGTTCTGATTCATGTTTTTTTACATCTTTTGATTATTTGGAACCCTGGGTCTCCTCTTCCTCAAAAAATAAAGGCTTTTGCCGTTTAAGTTTTTTGAATTATCACTTTGGCTAAATAAATGAATATTATCTCACAGTGATCTGTGATCCTGCTTTGATTAATTCTTTTAAACCTTTGAAATATTTAACAGGCTTTTCAAAATCAAAGTTCAAATTTAAAATTTAATCTTTTATTTTTCACCTCAAACTAACTTTGGAATGCCACAGAGGGCCCCTGCGGCATCCAAAAGACAGATAAGCCACATTATTTGATATGTTAAGTTATAGTACATGGGAAGCACTGTCAAGTAAAAACTGATCTTTGAGTTATATTTTTATGCAATGAAGATGTTATTAACATATGTTCCATTATTGTATGGGATTCTTAAAATTCTGATATGTTCAGCATATGCTATCACTCATAATTGTGGTTATTTTGTTAAATTATTATAGACCATAAAAATAACCAAATGTCATTGTCAATTGTGCCTTAAACTATGATCATTTTAAGTTGTTTCCAGAGTTCATTGCTTCATTATGATTCATTTTCTAAAAACTCTTCACAAACAAGTAAAATCCAAGAGTATTATTTTCAGGGATGTTCATGAAAAGGGCCCTGACTGGGAATTTTATAGGTTTCTGATAACTTTATATTCACAGCATTTGGACTTCCCAGGGCTCTTATAAAAATCGTTTGGAATTCCCAGGACTCTTATAAAAAGACTCATTTATAAAACTTGTAACCCAAGCACTATAAGAATTAACTGAACACCAAAAAAAATACTTTGCCAGATTTTTATGTTAAATTAGCCAATAATGAAATTGTTTAAATATGCAATTTGAATGAACTCCACAGTCCAAGCAAAATTATCAATGATAAGCAATTTCATAAACAGTGCTATGCACTTGAATTGGAGAAATAAAATTGGTATTTAAGAGTCCAATGTTAAATGTGGACTCATGGAGAGGCTGAACAGCTGCCTGGTCCTGAGTCCTTAAAAACGCTTCCATTACTAAAAACTCAGTTCCAGGACTGATCATGGGATAGATAAATAACCCAATCTTAACATAAATTGATGCAGCGACTGTTCTAAATTGCTAACATGGCTTATGAGCAATGTTTGCTTTGTCAGACCTATAGTCTGGGAATATAATGAAACCTTCAGGTACATTTCTTCTACCTGATGGTCCATTTAAACATTTTTAGAAGGATTTCAGTCAATTATCATTTTTAATACCTATTTTCTGGTTGTATAGAAGCTTTCCCATGGAAGAAGGTCAATGTTACAATAGCAACTAAAAAGGTATTAGGAAATGTATTTTCCTCATGGGACATTCCTGGTGAAATTTTCAATGATACTTTTTTCACTGGACAAGTTGTAAAATGGTTAAATGAGGTATTTCAGATAACAGTAGCAACGGGCAAAGCTAACTAAATTGACTAGATTCCCTTAGCCAGAAGTATTGCAGACTGATGACAATTAGTTCCACGTCAAGTAACAAACATAAGTTGACACCTTAAGAAATAGTTACTGAAGGCCTATGTTTCTAATACATAATAGAACCTCATGAATCTTCTGCTACTGAACTCTGATATGCTTAAAGCCTGAAAGGATTTAATGTGTTTATACTAAAGTGTATTTTCACCAGATAAAGAAAGTTTTTCATGGTCCCTTGACAGAAGACAATTAAACCCTTCACTATCTAGAACCCAGAGATTGGGGCATCTGAGAACAACATCAACATCAGAAAGACTGCCCTTGCCATCTACACTGCAGTAAAATTTTCACACCTTGAACCTTGGGTTCATACTCTCACAACTCAGAAAGACCCCCTTCAAGACTCTTAAACCTGTACACCCATTGGCCACCTTTAGGTAAAGCTAACCAGAGAAGTTTCTCCCCAGAAGTAGACAGCACCTCAGGTGCCGGCAGATTTTTCCCCAAGATCATGAATCAAGAATTGTCTGCAATCCTGAGACCCTTATCTCTGTTTTTTCCTTGCTTTTGCCTCTATCAATAACAGGAATGGAAAGGGGGTCTCTTGTGTGCACTCATGGGGTATACTTCTATTTGTGGAGGATTTTGCAGGCAGTCTTATACATGGACAAACTTCCCTGATAGATGAAAGATAAAAGGCCAGGGTGGGTGAGAAATTTTAATAGTACCTTTATTGCTTCATAATCAATCAGAAACAGAACACTGGCCTGCTCCTACATCATAGGTTAAAGAGGACATTGGCAGGAGGCTTTCACTCCTCTGAATGGACATCAATTTTTAAGTCTCTTTTTCCATGGTTTGGAGTAAGTGAGGAGATGACTAAAAATGAATCCCTCATGCTAGGCTTTGTAGCAGATTCTGCTACAAAGCTGTAGTTATACAACAGATTTTAAATTCTCTTGCTAAAGTCAATCTAGATAATAGAATTTTCTAGATTACTTAATGGCTAAACAGAGCATGTATCTGTGCAGTTCTGAGACCTACTGTTGAGCATGGAGGAATACACTAGCTATTATACAAATTCAGCTGTAGTGGATTAATGAACAGCTGCTTGGTTGTAATGAGTAGACTCTGTATACAGCTCATTCTTTGAGCTATTTGATTTCAGTTCATTTGGTTCATGGCGACCCTGGCTAAGGATCATCCTCCAAACTTTTGGAATGATCCTTTTAATAGTCATAATAGTAGTCTTCCTGGTGTGCTATATTCCCTCAAAAGCTTTAAAAGTTTTCATGCAGCCTTCAGTAAAATGTCATTCTCCCTTTGACCAGACCAAAACAAACTCAAAGAATTGAGTGCCCGTGTGGGCACCATAACCTGGGAATGACTTGCTGAGATCAGAAACCCCAAATCATGAAAACAGTGGTGAAACCCTAAGTTTTGGTCACACTCTTATTTAAGTGAGAACCTGACTAAAAGAGGGGGACTTTGAAACAAAATTAAGGGAGGCCCTTGTTTTGGACTGAGATTGTGCATGAGACCACCCCCAAAACCAGGCCAAACAAATATGGACTCATTCATACTAAATACAACATGATCAAACTAAAACTTTAAGGAAACAGATGAATTCTAAAATAGGCTAGTTTTTTTTTCTCCCCTCCTGAAAATAGGAGCGCACTCATGGGATATACTTTTATTTGTGGAGGATTTTGCAGGCAGTCTTATACGTAGACAAACTTATGCCCTGATAGATGAAAGATGAAAGGCCAGTGTGGGTAAGAAATTTGAATGGTACCTTTATTGCTTCATAATCAATCAAGGAGGTCTTCTCTAACCCTTATCCCCCAAAAATAAATAAATAAAAGTAACCTGCCTGAAGTCTTTGTTCCTGGCTCACAAAATCCACTCTTCTACTGTTTCTCTTTAGCTGTTTCTATACCTCACTTCCATTTTCTGTAGGTCACTTTCCTTTTTCTGTCCGTAAATCTTCAACCATGTGGCATCTGTGGAGTGTCTCTGGACCTATTCTGGTCCAGGGCCTTCCTGATTCACAAATTGTTCTCTGCTCTATTAAACTCCTTTAAATTGAATTTATCTAAGGTGTTTTTCTTTTAACAATTAGAAAAGAGGATGGGTCGATGACATTCCACTTCTGTTTTCAGAAAGACCGAGAGGTTTAAATTCAAACTCATTTGTGACACTGACTCACCAAATTTTTAGGTTGGAGGAAAAAGTAATACAAAATTTGATCTCTTGTTTTTCTGGTACATTTTGCCACTAGACAAAAAGGCCCAGTTAAGTCACTGTGGTAAGGTAACCTATGATACCGGATTTAAATTCCCTGACCGGGGACTGAGGAACTTTAGTTCATTCTATGTCTGCAGTATACACTTTGAACCTGGGTCAGTCAAAATGTTACGTCCTTCATCACAAAGGGAACAGAAAAGAGAAGGTATGGACAGCATGCCCTTACTATTGGAAAACAGCACAGAACACTCTCCCAACTCACAGTGAATCACAGCTTCTTCCAAACACAGCAGCTATTTTGGGTAGGGTTCCTTTGGAAACTGCATTCCTGCTTTTAGCCACCTAACTTTTTATAATTTTTTTTTAAAAAGTGAATCTGGTTTTCAACATATTGTAATGAAATGTGTGGTTCCTTTCTTGAAGGAAATGTTTGGTGAATTACTTCATAAAGAATAGACTTCTTTTTTGATATAATTAGCTACCTTCTAATTTTTTCTGCTTTATTTTCTTTTGCTTTGTGTTTCAAAAAGTGGCATAGGCGTATACATCGACATCAAGAATTGACCAACAAGATGGTATCTTAGTGACTAAAGATTTAGAAAGTTGCTGGGACAACTTTCCAAAGATGGAAAAAGCACAAATGAAAGAAAAAAATGTTGATACTTACTGGTACAGAAGACATTATAGACCCACTGGCCATCAGAGGCACAAACAAGAACCTGATTTGAAGAGAGCCTACTGTATCCAGGGCGGCATGTGTATCTCAGGACACTTCCAACTTCAAACTCTGTCTCATTCACGTGTCTTATTGGGGAAGCAAATTGTAAAATGGGTGGAGGACCACAATTGCCTGGACACCAAATGACAAGAAACATCAAAGTTATACCTTAAGACATAGCATCTTAATGTGTCAGCAGTGTAATTTTCAGAGTAGGGACCATTCTTTTCTCCTCTAATCAAGAAAAATCATGTGCCAATGAATGAATGGCTCAATAATCCAGTAAGTGATGAGTAACATACATTTGTTGATGAATGATAATGATAAAAGGTGGAACGTTTTAAATCACTTCTTACTACATATGAGATAATTTATCTGCAATGGATGACAGACATGAATGTCATCAGCCTATCAGATTCCCCATAGCTGCTCACTCAGATGCACTGATGCAAAGCCAGAAGTTCCCATAGTTTGCCGTAACAGAAACATATTTTATCAAAATAATATTATATAACATTTGTTGCATCAGAGAAGGGAAAGTGGGTGGCTGGGAGATGGGCAATAATATTTTTAATTTACATTTTTTAAACCTTTCAGATTATTTTTTTGAGATAGAGTCTCACTCAGTTGCCTCATGGTCTGAGGGCCATGGTGTCACAGGTCATAGCAACCTCAAACTATTGGGCTCAAGCAATCCTCTTGCCTCAGCTTCCCGAGTAGCTGAGAATACAGGCACCTGCCACAACACCTGGCTAGTTTTCTATTTTTATTAGAGACGGGGTCTCACTCTGGCTCAGGCTGGTCTCAAACTCCCGAGCTCAGGCAATCCACCTGCCTTGGCCTCCCAGAGTTCTAGGACTACAGGCATGAGCCACCTACCTGGCCAACCTTTTGAATTTTTGATGCTATGGAGGAAGAAGCCTGGAGCCCTTGGGGCTTATTAACTTTTTAAGAAACCAGGTAGGAATGTAAACTTCACCCCTTCACTTTGGATAAACCCACAACCACTGAAAATTGTTCAACCAGACAGTAGATAATATAGGGAGAGACAGACTATTTGGGAAATTCCTGGAGAAGAAATTCTAAGGACAAATGTCCAGGAAACTTCCTCTTTTACATGGAGAGCAAATTTCCATCTTGTTTATTCCATATTCCAGCTAGTCAAATAGACCCTTTGTTACTGGAGTGAGATTTCTGCTGGAAGCTTAGTCATCACTTTTTTAGTCTTAAAAGTGAATGTGTGGATGATCTAAATTGCTTGTTGCCAATCTCTGTTTGCTTCCCGTTACTCACCAAGAACAGTGGCCACCAGAGCAGAGAGCAAGGTCACTCGGAACAGAGTTGGATCAGAGACTTTCCACAACCCAGGGAAGGACAAGTCTGCCTGTTCCCCTTTTTTACGAAGCGTCCCATGCGGAGCTCTTGGAAAGCGCATGATCTGCAGCTGCTTCCCTGACATTTTTCTACTGAAAAAAAAATGAATTTAATAAATAGTTAATGAATTCTTACTAGTTATAAAACACTAAAATAAATGTTATGGGATCCATGTCTTCAAGGAAATGATAGTCTAGAGTGAAACAAAAGACATGAGCACAAATGTTACCGCGTAAGGCAGTGAAGGTAATGTACACAGCTATCATTTAATTAAAAAAAAAAAAAAGTAAGGCAGTGAGGGATAGTCTCTGCAGAACCAGTGTGCTCAGAAGAAAGATTGATTCCCAGTGGAGAGAGGGAGCCAGCTTGACACGGGAGGCTGCTTCTGAGCTAGGCACGCTGTAAGTTAGAGAATGGAGGCAGGATATGTTGGGGGAACAGTAGGTAATTTTTCATTGTCACTGGTAAGTGTGGTTCAGGGAGGTGGTTGTTAAAGACATATGTCTAAATGGCCATCCTTAGGAATTTATAGGCTTTATTCTTTGGAGAATAGAGTCATTGTATTTTGTTGGGGATTTTGTTTTTGATTTGTGTGTGTATTTTTAAGCTAAGGAGTGACACAATGATTATGCTTTAAGAAGATCGCTATAGCAAATGTACTCAAGGTCCATTGAAGGGGACAGAGGAGAGAAACAGTGTGGTTGTCTAAGATGACTGCTGCAACTAGCCAGATGATCTGAACAAGGATATGGCAAAGGACTTAAAGAAAAGGGGTACAAATGTAAAACAAAACAAAAAGGAAAGGAAATGATGAGACAGAAAAGAAGAGATGGACCACTATATGTGTTAATGATATGGTTGGGAGTTCCTCGTGAGAACTGTTGACAAAGGCAATAAATCAAGTACTTAGCAGTTTTGAAAAGCCTGGTTTCATGTATCTTATATATGTATGTATGTATATGTATGTATATACATATATATATATAAACATGACAAATGTATTTTCATGATTTAATCAGACAATCTAAAGATTTCTTTAAAGCAAAATTACTAAGGACATTTTTATTCTTCAGCACCACTTCCCAATCCCTTTGAAGAACACAATATATCCTAAGTTTACTTTAGAAATAGTCCTTGTCCTTGAAGGAATAGATGAAGTTAGCTCAATGAAATGTTGAATTTTATCTTTTATTTTGCTACCTCTGTTAGATCCAGATTGGTTTGATACTCTTATGTGTTCATAATTCATACAAAGCCCATATCCATTTAGGTAGAAGAAGCCCCTCAATATTTCTCTGAAGATGTTTCTGCCCTACGATATGGAACACAGGAGGAGTTTATAGTGGGCCGTCATGCTTTATAGAGGGGCCTAAGTTCTTCATTTAGCAAAGAGTCACATAAGTGCCTTATCTTTCTAAAACTCAGTTCCAATGAAAACACCCCTCTACCTGTTGTCACCTGTGGGCACTCCAGGTCACATGAACCCTATCCCATAAGCTCTGTCCATGCCTACTAAGACAATTCTGCCAAAATATAAATTCATCTAATGAACAATTTACTGGTTGCATTCACTCACTGAAAATGGGTTCGCAGAATTTGAACTGAATGAATCCAGGTGGTCTAAAGAGGATGAGAGGAGCCAGGACCAATGTTCTAGGCTGTCATGCTCTGTCTGCCCCTCTCTTTTCCTAGTCTCCCTCTCCCTCTCTCTAGTCTCTCCTCTTTCTGCCCTAGCAATTGGTGAAGCTGGAAACAGCTGAGAGTCAGGCAAGTTGCATATCATGGAGACCATCTGACCAAATCATCTGGGAAATTTACAAAATGTGATCAATTTCTCTCATCCAATAAAAAAACTCTTATGAATTATGAAAACTACAGGAACATGTTTCTTTTAACCATTGATAATTAGCTGATTTTTTGAAATTCAGTGAAATTTTTAAAAGAGCCAAAAAGTACCAATGAGTTAGTGAAGTAGGATTTGACTATGAAACATCAAAAGGATGAGTATAAAGTGAAAAACTTCCCACATGCATTGTCGCACTTGTTTTATATTCACAAGAAAAATATATACACTGAGTATACTTAGAAAAATATTCATGACTATATTTATGAAAAGACAGCCATAAAATGAACTCCTTAGCTTCAAGAAATTAAAATATCTAAAATACTGATAAAAAGGATATATTTATATCCACTGAATATTCAAAATGAATATTTATTTAATGTTAGATAAATTTATAATCTGATCAATTCAGCAAATTGATCTCCATGAACTGATCCTTCAGTTCAGGCTTTTGGTGACACTTCCAGTAGTTCAGCCTGATCATCACGCTCCAGCTGTCCTGGACGATCAGAGTCCCCGGCAGTTCCCTGTACTTTCCTGCCTCCCACTCCTGCCCACATCACCTGCCTTCTGCCCTTTTTTTTCTTTAATTCCTACTTATTCTTCCAGTTCCTTCTTGAACATCCCCTCCTCTCCTCCAAGCAAGCCTCCACATGCAAAGTGGAATTTAGTGTTTGTGAATCTAATTCTGACTTGCTTTGTGACCAACACTCAAAGTCCATCTTCACCACTAGACCACACAGTTGTTGAAGTCAGAGAGCGGGCTTCTGTTCATTTCAGCCCTACAGACTACCTAGCACTGCGCCTCATGAAGTTAAAGGGCTCACAACTTGTTTGTTGAATTCAAGCCTAAAAGTACCTAAGGATAAAAATGTATCAAAGAAAAATAACACTGTCCAATACCCACATCTACTCTTATAGTGTTTGCTTTGTCAAGGTCAGATATGAACTGATTTTAAAGGAAGACACAACTGTGTTTAAATGAGAAATAGCGCAAGCAATTTTACTCTTAACCTGAAGTCATCATACCATCAATTAGTTACTGGAAGACAGTGAAAGATGGAAGAAATTAATAAAAACTACTTCTCCCTCCGCAGGTTGTAACAGGAGCTGGCAGGCACATACAGACTACACTGTGCTGCCACAGCCATGCTGCTGTGGACAGAGGAGGACAATGTGGCCAGGACCTTGGGTGTGGTCTCTGGCGTCATACCCAGACCACGTGAGTTAGAATCTTGGTTCCGCCACGTGAGAACTGATACTCAGTTCCTTTAAGTTTGTCTCCTCTGTTATAAAAGAAGAATGATAACTGTAATTGTCTCCCAGAATTGGTGAGAGGGGCTTGGCATGTGCATGGATGGCACATGGCAAACACACAAAAGAAATGCTAGTAAGGAGCTTTTCAGAATTGGAGCTGGAATATCACTGTGCTGGAAGCAGAAGTCCTAGAAGTCAAAGCATCATCATCATAATGACTTAAATTATAATGGCTGGCTGCATCACCAGACAACCTTAAGTACTGCCCAGTGGGGAGGAACGCCTGATGAATTTGAGGCCAACAGCCCTTGGTCTGATCTCTACTGTGGCCCTTGGTACAGCAAGATCCAAGGGTACACCATGAACAGAGACATGCTGGTGCCCTAGGGTCTGTGCCAGGAGTTCTTCCGCTCTGGACCTCACTGTCTCCCTGGAAGGAACTCATTCATGTCCACGACTTCAATCATTATACATAAGTTACTTACAGACCTCTGGCCAAACTGTCTCCTGTATATGCAAAAATTTACGTGCTCCAAAAAAAAATTAAATGCTCCATAAACTCAAATTGTTAACAATTATTCTCCTCTTTCGTATTCCTTCTTCCGTGTAAGTGTTAAGCCATTCATCCTGTCTTCTTTACTCTGGTTATTAACAAGTAGAATTCCAGAGGTTTAAAATTATAAGCCTTTCCAAACACAGAGAAAGTAAAGAGGAATATTTTCTCTTCCCCTGCAGCTGCAAAAAAAGCTGATAGTCTCTGCATGTTATAACTGACCTTGCAAAAATTATTTTTAACAAGGCTCATTTCTGGATTGTACAAGATTATTGCTCTGCCACTTAAAAGTAACCTTTAACCTTAGAAAAGTCTATAACTATGCTTATCTTTTATTTATTTTGGGGGATTCATCGAGGGTGCAAAGAACTAGGTTACACTGCTTGCATTTGTTAGGTAAAGTCCCTCTTATACTTGTGTCCCACCCCCAAGAGGTATGTCACACATTGTAACCCCTTACCCCTCTCTCTCGTTTCCTCTCTCTACTCCCCCATTCCCCTACCCCATGCCATGTATTAGCATCAGTTGTCCTCATATCAGAATTGAGTACATTTGATTCTTGCTTCTCCATTCTTGTGATGCTTTACTAAGAAGAATGTGTTTCAAGTCCATCCAGGCTAATACAAAAGATATAAAAGTCACCATCTTTTTTAGTGGCTGAATAGTATTCCATGGTGTACATATATCACAGCTTGTTAATTTATTCCTAGGTTGGTGAACATTTAGGCTGTTTCCACATTTTGGCAATTGTAAATTGAGCAGCAATGAACAGTCTAGTGCAAATGTCCTTATAATAAAATGTTTTTTTTTTTCTTTTGGATGGATGCCTAGTAATGGGATTGCAGGACCAAATAGGAGCCCTACTGGAGACTATCATAACTCTGACTGGTTATCTTAGCAAATTATTTTTTGTCTGAGATGATATTTAAATAAATATTTCTGTTTTCTAAAATTTATAGGTGCTTATGAGCTTTCTTTGCAAATTCAGAAACAATTGTTACACTTCCCTGTTGACCTGCAATCCTGAAAGTAAACAAAAATTTTTGAATCTGTTAGATTTCTCATTTAAGTAAAAAAAAAAAAAAAAAGAAAAAAAACTTCTTTAAGAATTTTAATTCATTTAAATTCTAATTGCCAAGATTCAGATCAGTATTTCCAACCACTTCATTTATATCTCCCAAGCACCTTGAGTCAGACATTGTAAACTAAATTTATTTAGGGGTGGAAGGAGATTAAAGGGAATACGGGGAGGTAGGAGAGAATTACGGCCTTCTGGACGAGAAAGTTGGAAAGAGCCCTGAAGCAAAACAAGAGATGTTGAGTGGGTGTGATTTAGTTAACCGAGTATGTGCTGTTCCTGTAAAATGTAACTTCTAGCCTCTGAATGATCCCCCATAAAACAAAGATAAGGATCCCCGTCACAGAACAATGCACACTACGGTTGCCACAAAGCTCACAAGACTAACAGATGCCATACCATCACTAGTATAATAAGAATTAATGTACAGAGTACAGAAAATTGGATTTATCTGGCAAATGAGATAATCCACAACTAACGACACAGGACAGCACACCTGAAGGGGAATCAATGGGAATTCTTATAGATAATGTAGGAGGAATTGGGGTGAAAGAACTTGCACTGATGGACTGCTCCTGTGTGGTGTCTCCTCGCACTCACAGTAGGGATCCTTTCCACTCTTAGCAAAAGTCTATGCTTATCTCTGCTTTCCTTTTCTCTTTTTCTTCACTTAAAGAAAAACTTCACTTCCATTCTGCTACATTGGAGTCTTAGCTGCCTCAGTTTCCCCTTTTTCCACCTTCTTGCTCTCCCTTTGACTCAGCTGAACTTGCTAGTTCTGCTGGATGAACAGAACCAGGTCCACTGAACTGCTCAGAGGTGAACTCTCACCTCTAATAAAATTCACTATCTTCCTCCAACATTACTTGACCTTCGTGCTTTTTGCCTCTGCTAAGGTGACGATCTCCAGGTCTTCTCCAGACTAGGCACTTGAGTCATTATTACCATCTCTCTCTTCTTTCCATATTCAGAATCACCACATTTGTCAAATTGGCCATAGCAGCAGCATTGGAATCTGTGCTGTCTTCTATAGCCCCCTTCCTGAGTGCATTTGCATAATGCCTCCCACTCGTGAAGGGGTTTACCTCTGACTTCTCCTTTATTCACTATTCAGATCAATATTACCTCCTTGGTGAAGAATTGCCTGAGTCCACCAAGAAATGCTGGTGTCTTTTATGTCCCTCTAGTACCTTGCTGATGCCTTGGTTGTAACATCACATTGTGTCTAACTATCTATTTACTTCCATCTCCTGGAACAGATTGTAAATTCCTTGAGGACAAAGAATGTGTTTATTCTAATTTCTATCTCTAATCTGGTAATGTAACTGATATATATAGTTATCCAATAAATGTAAAATGCATGAACTCAATTCAGTTTTCTCTTCAGAGGGAAAAGGATCGTCTCATGAAAGACCAAATGAAATCATGTGTATAAAATACTCTGTAAGTTTTGAAGAGAGATTATACGGTGCTTAGATTTCTTTCATGAACTCTCAGGATATGACTTACTTCTTCAGTTACAGCATCTGCAGTTCACCATAACTACTCCGGCAGAGTAGTTTTACTCAGCAGAACTCAGTCAGCCAGAATATGGGCATGGAAGCTAGTCCTTATGAGCTGAGGAGATTGAGTTTGAGTTTCAGTAATACACACCACAGTCTAATTCTGTGACCTTGAAGAAGCTATATCATATTCTTGAATGTCAGTTTCCTCCATCTCTAAAAGGATGATGTTAAACTTTGATGATCAGATTGATTCCCTACAAACTCTGCCATGCTGTAATTGCTCCCCAAGAGACTAACAAATGCCTTCATATTTCAATGACATCATCATCTTTTAAATTCTTTTTTTTTTTTTGAGACAGAGCCTCAAGCTGTCCCCCTGGGTAGAGTGCCATGGCATCACAGCTCACAGCAACCTCCAGCTCCTGGGCTCAAGCGAGTCTCCTGCCTCAGCCTCCCAAGTAGCTGGGACCAAAGGCATCC
>CAUYQV010098988.1:0-20365 GCA_963574575.1 Galagoides demidoff | reverse complement strand
ATCATTACTTCTAAATTACAGCAGTTATGAGGCCTGTTGCAGACCTCATTCTCTAATGTGTTAAACAAGAAGCACGTATATTACTCTATCAAGCTTTAGATATTTTAGTAACTTCATTCAGGGTTTCCCAAGCTTGTTTTCATTTTCAGCCCCTCCTGGACCATTCTGGACACTTTCCACCCAATACCTCCCCTTTGGGTCTATCTTTTTTTTTTTTAAATTAACCATTTTGTTTTATTTTAGTTTTTTTGGCTGGGGCTGGGTTTGAACCCACCACCTCCGGCATATGGGGCTGGCGACCTACCCCTTTGAGCCACAGGCACCACCCCTGGGTCTATCTTATGTACTGTATCTGTGGTGTCTCACCTGCCGGCTGGTGGGGCTGGGGTGCATGTTAATTTCATGAGGAATTACTTTGCTTATCTGTGGTGTCAGATATCATAAAAAGTATGCACAGACCCCCCCCCCTTTTTTTTGCTAATCAGCTACATTGGTGTTTGTATATTTATTGTACTGCCCAAGACAACTCTTATTTTTCCAATGTATAGGAGAAAAGAAAAATGGTTGGCCATGCCTACAAAAGTCAGCTTTTTCTTTCCCCTTCTAAGAATCAACCTTTTTCCTTTAGGGCAGCGGTTCTCAACCTGTGGGTCATGACCCACAGGAACTGTATTAAAGGGCCGCAGCATTAGGAAGGTTGAGAACCACTGCTTTAAGGAGTAATATCAATATCATTGAGAAGGCATGCTATATTTTAGTAGAATCAGTTTCCTTTATAATCATATGTATTATATTTTATGCATTTAAAAATATTGTTCTGGACTGAGTGGGATGGCTTATACATATAATCCCAGCACTTTGGGAGGCTGAAGAGGGAGGATTGCTTGAGGCCAGGAATTTGAGATGAGCCTGGATAACACAGTGAGTCTCCATTTCTACATTTTTTTTTTTGAAAACTAGCTTGGCATGGTAGCATGCACCTGTAGTCCCAGCTACTTGGGAAACTGAGACAAGAGGATCACTTGAGCCCTGGAGTTGGAAGTTACAGTGAACTATGATCACACCACTACACTCTTGCCTGGGTGACAGAGCAAGACCATATCTCTAAAAAAAAAAAAAAAATTAAAATATTGTTCTTAAAAGGGATCCATAAGTTTCAGAGACAGGTCCAAGGCATAGAAAAAAAATTACTCTGTGCCCTGATGGAAAGTCCCTAAATTTTCTCATCATAAATAGGAATTATAGGAATTTTATTATCTAAGATGTAGATGGCAACCTACTTAATGCATCTTCATAGATGTAGGTCTCTACATTGGGCTAAAGATTTCTCATCCAACTACTATCTGGTTGGCAAAATATTTTTTTTCTTTGAGACAGAGCCTTAAACTATCACCCTAGGTAGAGTTCTTGAGGCTCTATCTCAAGCATTTCCTTTGTCATGTTCCATAGCATCTAACAGAAATGTTCCATCTATAAGAGCTCTGTAAGTGCAGCCACTCTTGCAAACCCATGCTTATCTCAAAATTTTTTTTCCTCTTCCCTGGTCACAGCTCACAGCAACCTCCAACTCCTGGACTTAAGTGATTCTCTTGTCTCAGCCTCCCAAGTAGCTGGGACTACAGGCACCTACCACAGTGCCCTGCTATTTTTTGGTTGTAGTCATTGATGTTTGGCAAGCCCGGGCTGGATTCAAACCCGCCAGCTTAGGTGTATGTGGCTGGTGCCTTAGCCGCTTGAACTACAGGCACCACCTGGGTAGCAAAATCTTATCTTCTGCTTCTGTTTATCTTTCTACTTCAAAAATAAGAAATAATTGATTGGTTTTATTATACACATAAACATCTTATAGGGAGTCAGCCCCCTGAAGTAAAATTGCATGTGCTGATGACAGGATGTGTAGAGGCAATTCCATCGCTCTAGGAAACAGAACACCTAGATTTATGTCCCTACTCTGTCCCTTTGTGTGACTATAACCTGTTTCCTGTGTTCTCCCCTATAAAATGGAGATGACATCCATTCTATCCAGCTCAAATGGAATCATGTTTGTGAAGGTACTCTATAAATTCTCCTTGGCGCAAAAACAAAGTATCGTTAATAATGCTAATCTTGACCTTAAAAATAAATTACTGCACAGAACCACAGCACATGAAATAACTATTCTTTCTTAACTCTGAAGGGTAAGATGGAATGAAACAAATAAATGGAACTTAATTCTAGGCTATGTTCAAGACTTGTGTGCTGCACACCTGCCATGAACCACCTATCTTTTAGGCTGTGTGACACTTTCTATTTCCTTTGTAATGTTCCATAGCATCTAACAGAAATGTTCCATCTATAAGAGCTCTGTAAATGCAGCTACTCTTGCAAACCTATGCTTATCTCAGAATGTTTTCCCTCTTCTCTGGCTATCTAGGCAGATGCTAACTTGCAACCTAGGCTCAGGATGCAAAGCAGATTGTTGAAGCTATCTCCCCCAACCCACTGGTCTGGTAAATAATGAGAGATGGGGCAGGCAGATTCTGGGAGCCAGACCCTTGAAACACTCTGGAGAAACCGTGGGAAAATGGTGGGCAGAAGGCCAGACATTTGGAGAAAAGTCGAAGTCATAGAAGAATCTAGATTTCAATAAAAGATGAGCTGTGGGTGTAGAAGGGATTTTGAGTGGATGATGAGCTATGGCTGACAGAACCTAAGAGAGAGCCTAGCACATGGGGATGATAAACTAATTCCTACTGCTTGAAAGGAGGATTGATAAGCACAAGAGTGGGCCAAGTTAGGACACTGGTAACAGAATGGAAAGCCCTTAAAAAATGGAAATTCATTAAAAATGTTTCTTGAATTTGTGAAACCAGCTTGTTAGAATTACAGAAGATGTTAGAGACCAGTTTAAAACACTCTCTTAATGTTACAGATGTGTAAACAGGCTCAGAGAGGGTAAAACAGCCTTATTTACATCACATGACAAGTTAATGATGAGAGCGGTGTGAGGAGAACCCAGGAGCACTCAGTTTTAGCCTAGGTTTTTGTTCTCCTAAATCAAGATTCCTCCTACAAAGATCCCTAACCCTGCTGCAAATATAATGCAACTCACAAAATTCTGGTGAGCCGGCTTGGCACCTGTGGCTCAAGTGGCTAAGGCGCCAGCCACATACACCTAAGGTGGCGGGTTTGAATCTGGCCTGGGTCCGCCAAACAACAATGACGGCTGCAACCAAAAACAGCCGGGCATTGTGGCGGGCGCCTGTGGTCCCAGCTACTTGGGAGGCAGAGGCAGGAGACTTGCTTGAGCCCAGGAGTTGGAGGTTGCTGTGGGCTGTGATGCCACAGCACTCTATCCAGGGCGACAGCTTGAGGCTCTGTCTCAAAAAAAAAAAAAAATTCCAGTGAGCCAACTTCTCAAATAGGAGGTCTGCCCAAGGTTGGGCTGGAGAAGTCCTGGTGCCCTCGTTAGCAGGTAGAAGTGGTCAAGGAGGCAGTCGGGCCAGGTGTGGTGGCCCATGCCTATAATTCTAGCACTCTGGGAGGCCAAGGTGGGCAGATTGTCTGAGTTCACAAGTTCGAGACCAGCCTGAGCCAGAGTGAGACCCTGTCTCTACTAAAAATAGCCAGGTGCTGTGGTGGGCGCCTATAGTCCCAGCTACTTGGGAGGTTGAGGCAAGAGAATCACTTAAACCCAGGAGTTTGAGGTTGCTGTGAGCTGTGACACCATAGCACTCTATCAAGGGTGACAGGTGAGACTGTCTCAAAAAAAAAAAATAATAATAATAAAAGACAAAGGAGGCAGTTGGGGAAGGATTTCCGGCAGGCCTGTACTTGATGACATTTGACACTAACATGAACCGATAAAGCAATGGAATTTAAGTGGAGCAAAACAGATATCATCTCTTTTGCAGACTGCCCGCTTCTTTGTTAGAGAAGGAGGCTCCTTTCCTGATAGACACCCCCACCCCAGTCAGTTCCTCTCTAGACAGACATCCCACAGACAAGCTGTTCCTGAACAACCTTCTCACAAGCCCTTCTGGTCATCTGTTAAATTACAACAGGTTGCAGCTCATAAACAAGTGCCCACTGTGAAGTGGGGGCAGGTATAAAAATAAACTGAAGGCTTGCATTAAAGTAGTTTAGGAGTGAAGAGAATTTACAAATACAGAGACACATGGGAAGATGTTTGTGTCAAAGTCCCACCAACAGCTTTCCTCTAGTCAAAATTCTTGGGAGCTGAGTGGGTGGTAAGTGTGGGGAGAGAGGGAGGGAGAAATTAGAGGGGGCTAATGTGATGTCTTGGTGTTTTGTTCTGTTTCAGCTCAGAGAGAAAGATATGTTACAGCTCTAAAGAGAATTAGTTAAATTAGATGACCACTGTGTAAAAATATGCTTAGGGACAAAGGCTCAAGAATAGTATGTAAAAATGAAAATAGTTGTGTTGGGGAGGTAGGATTATGGATGGGTTTCTCTCAAGCCCTTAATACTGTTCAACATTTCCACTTAAATGTTTTAACTTTTCAAATTTTGCTTCCAGGTTGTTAATAAAATCACAATCCCCTCCCCCTCAAACTCTTGTTTCTTGTCTATGGCAGCAAAAATGTTTTAGAGGACAAGGCTGGGCATGGTGGCTTATACCTGTAATCCCAGCACTCTCAGAGGGTGAGGAGGGTGGATTGCCTGAGCTCACAAATTCCAGACCAGCCTGAGCCAGAGCAAGACCCTGTCTCTAAAAAATAACTGGGCGTTGTGATGCATGCCTGTAGTCCCAGCTACTTGAGGAACTGAGGCAAAAGGATCACTTGAGCCCAAGAATTTGAGGTTGCTTCGAGCTATGACACTGTAGCAAGGCTGACAAAGTGAGACTCTGTCTCAAAAAAAAAAAAAAAAAAAAAAAGGAGCAGTTCAGAAAAAAAAAAAATGTTTTAGAGGACAGTTTAGATAGACTGTGGTCCAGTCATAATAACAAAACACTGTATAGGTATTGAAAAAGGAAGATAGGCCAGGTGTGGTTGCTCCTGCCTATAATCCAAGCACTTTGGGAGGCCAACATGGGAGGATTGCTTGAGGTCAGGAGTTTGAGACCAGCCTGCACAACACAGTAAGAACTTGTTTGTAAAAAAATTACAAAAATTAACTGGGCATAGTGGCACATGCCTGTAGTCCCAGCTACTCGGGAGGCTGAGACAGAAAGATCGCTTGAGCCTAGAAGTTTGAGGTTGCAGTGAGCTATGATGATACCATAGCTCTAGCCTGTGTGACAGAATGAGACCCTGTCTCAAAAAATAATAATAATAAAAATCAAAAAAATAAAGTGGCTGGGTGCTCGTAGCACAGTGGTTAGGGCAATGGCCACATGCTCCAGGGCTGGTGGGTTTGAACCAGCTTGGGCCTACTAAACAAAGAAAAAAAATAGCCAGGCATTGTAGTGGGTGCCTGTAGTCCCAGCTACTAGGGAGGCTGAGGCAAGAGAATCACTTGAGCCCAAGAGTTTAGGGTTGCTGTGAACTATGATGCCATAGCACTCTACTGAGGGTAACAAAGTGAGACTCTGTCTCAATTAAAAAAAAGAGGAAGATATAGATCTGAATGCATGGATATGAAATAATCACCAAGAAAGTATGTGAATAAAAGCAGGTACAGTAGGACAATTAGTCTAGTTTAAGTGGCTATATACATGCAGACATGTACCTATTCATGGAAATGTTCTGGAAGTATTCCCAAAAAAGTTGGTAATGGTTATTTCTATCTGGTGAAGGAAACCAAGAGTCTGAGGTGAACAGCAGATTTGCTTCTCATGATATAAACTGTTTGAAAATAATATATGTGTGTGTGTATAAATTCTAAATGTGACATACTGGTGTCACCTTTATAACTTAACTTTCTAGGCAAGGTTCTAAGGGCATTCTTCTTAAGGGATTTGAAGACAGAAGAACCAAAAGTCCCATTCTTGTCCCCATACTTAGAAAACAGACAATCTGATTATGCCTAGAGTTGTCAAAATGTGGAGGCAATGTGTGAAAAAACTAAATATGCTCATCTTTCAGAGGGAGAGCTACCAAGATATATTGAGCTGTATATCCCTACATGCAGCTGAAGAAGTGGGCCAGCCTCCTACCAGGCCTCCCAAATAAGTAACAAGGAATGAGCTGTTCATTCTTCTCTCCTTGCAGGGTCTAGGGGTGCTCTGCACTTTAAAAGATACACATCACTCCAGATCCACAGAACCATCCCCAAGCCCTGGGAAGCATGCTATCTCCCAAATATTCTGCACAGGGTTTACCCCAAATCACTTCTTGGTCTTTGGGGGCCCAGATCAGTTTTCTAGAATTTCCTGAAACTGAAGCAGTGTGCTTGGATAGAGAAGGCTGACTTGGACAAGGAGGTGACTGACACGTCTTCCAGGATCCCCGTGCCAGATGATACTGTGTGACTTGCACTTTGACATTCTGACCACTTTTCTACAGGATATACTACCTCAAGCTTCCAAAATTTCTCTTTGCTTTCACATGTTTCAGGTCCTAATGAGAGGTTGTTTCATGATAAACTCATGAGAAACGATGGCAAAACCTTTCTGCCCTTTCCTCCTGGGTGTCTCAGCCCTGAAGGATGTTCAGAGGGTTACTCAGACCAAGGGAAAAACCAAGACGGTGGGCCAGGCGCCACCTACAACATTCAGTCAGCCCCCATAGCGGGAATCTATTGGCTCTGGAGCCAAATAATGATAGCGTGGGACACTTAGAAAGAGATGGGTAGGGGTCTCAATAGGAAGATGGTGGGAGAGCTGACAGGGTGCTGGGCACACAGTGAGGATGACAGATGGTAGACAGCCAAGGGGCGGGCCACAGGGCACTGGGGTGGATGGCCCAACTTAGCCAGACCATACTTTTCCCCAAACATGCTTCCCCAAAGAACTTAAAAGGAAAGAATTTTCTTGGTTAGGTTAAAAATCACTTGTGTTCAACACATTTTCTCAAAACTTCTGATACAGATAAAGAATACCAGTTCATGGTGTTCCTTATCACTGCCATGCACTCTAAGCCATCCAGCTCTGGTCTATTTAGGGTTTTTACTTCATTTGCAAGGCCTCTGGTGTGTGCGTGTGCCTTTACTGCTCATTTTCCCTGACCTCTGTGCCATTTGTAACCTACTAGAACCTCCATCAGTGGCACAGGGCAAGAAAAAAGCCCATTTATAAACCATTATGATATATGCTATTTTCAGTTTTGAAACCAGTGGCTGTAGACAGGGCCTGTGGCTCAGTGGGTAGGGCGCCGGCCCCATGTACTAAGGGTGGCAGGTTCAAACCTGACTCCAGCCAAACTGCAACAAAAAATAGCTGGGCATTGTGGTGGGCACCTGTGGTCCCAGCTACTCGGGAGGCTGAGGCAAGAGACTCACTGAAGCTCAGGAACTGGGAGGTTGCTGTGAGCTATGTGTCGCCACGGCACTCTACCCAGGGTGATAAAGTGAGACTCTATCTCTACAAAAAAAAGAAAAAAAAAGAAACCAGTGGCTGCTAAATTGTTATCTGTGAATTTGATTAGCTATGCTTTGTCCCATGACCACAAATAAACCAAAACTGGCTGCCTTTCTGGAAAGTAAAATTTCTTCTCTGACTTTTCTCTGCTTGTCAAGTGGCCTCAATACCTTTTAACCAGTAGGCCCTCTTTGTTGAACAATCTGGAGAGGACACGAGTATGAACTTAAGTTAGGAAGAATTCCGAGTCTCCTGTCCACTATGGCTAACTCTGCTCACTAAAGTGGATACACTGAGCTTTGCCTTAAACACAAATTGTTCTATTGTCTTTATAGACCTCACAGGTTTTCTTTTAAATGTTTCATGATCTCATTGATACTTTCTCCAGATTTTCAATAATGTTCACAAAGTCTAAAACCGGAATGCAGCATCTAGCACAGACTCTTATAAAGCCTGGTACAGCCTCCCTGGCCCTCAGGTCCTATCGGGTCTCCTTTCCTCAATGGGTCCTGGCATTCCAGCTGCTATACACACAGAGGCTGTACCTGCCAGCCTGGAGAGCAGCTGCTGACTCATGCTTGCTTTGGGATCTGCTAGGACCCCAGCTCTTCTGCTCTTTAGCCACAAGGGCCGCCACTCCCCTCACAGAGCCCTCTGCCCATCACCTTCTGGGCTCTCAGCTGTGACCTGCCCAGTCTCCCTCAAGTCTGCATTGCTTTACTTGGCCCAGCCCCGTCCCTGGAGCCCACCTGGAAGACGTCGTTGGCACACTTCCGGCACAGGTTATGCTGGCAGGGCAGGATCACCACTGGTTTGGAGAACATCTCCAGGCAGATGGGGCAGATGAGCTGCTTCTCCAGGTTGTCCATGCTGTGTGCATCCCCTAGCAGCGGCTTGAAACCCACTGTGAAGTTCATCCCCTCAGCGATAGGACCTACCCTGGACTGGGCCCTGCTCCTGGCCTTCTGTCACTGCCTCTGGACCCTTCCTCGCTTACTTTAGATAGTCTGTGGATTCTTACGTTCCCTTCTGTTGCTCACTCTTGAAATAGCTCTGCTATCTCTCCTGTCCCTTCCTCTAACAATTCGTCTCTTCCTCAGATAGCTGTCTCCAGACACTTCTCTGTCTCTCTCTATTCTTTGCTGTGTACCCTTGTCAGGCACTTGTGGCTTTGTCTATTCCTTCCTCCCTCTAAAACGCTCCTTTTAATTCCCAAAGGACTTTCACTCTTGTTCACTCTGTGGGCAGCACTGTTTGTCCCTTACTCCCCAGAGAGGAGATTAATTTTACTGAGGGGGCAGGGAGACAAGGGGCATCGGTGTGACATTCCAACTCCCAATTTAGCTCATGTAAGGCGAGCCACAGCTGTCACGGAGTGAGTGACCCTGACTCACTCAGGAATGAGTGACTCTCTTGAGCAAGAGCAAGGGTGAGCGCCTTTGCTCACAGTGAAAGGGGAGCCAGCAAAGGTGCTGGTCTCTTCCCTGCTCTCACCTAGAAGGCTGCCATGAGCCCCTGACCTCTGCTCTGGCTAGGATCCTCTTCCAGGAGGACTGTGGCACAGAACCTAAGACGACCTGTGTGAGAGGAACCATACGTGGCTTAGGGTAGGTGGAAAGACCCTGCGAGACCTACAGTCAGTGACAGGTTCCTCCTCTACAGGCTTCACCAGTGATGCTGACCTCTTTAAGACCTCTGTGATTCAGAACAGCCGCACCACAGAGCAGAGAGTGAGCCTATTGTCCAGCACTTCTGGCCCACTTTTCTTTTTGCTCTGCCTTTTTATATCACCCTAGAAAAAAGCTCAAGAAGCTAGATGTGGTTGTTGTGCTAAGGTCTGGAACTACCTATGAGTATGTCCCTGAGAAAGTAGGGGACTCTAGTCCATGAACACGTCACTGGAACCACTCCAGGATTTCAAATTTGTTGGGAAACTGAGAGAAGCTGAGCTGGGTGGAAAGGGTCTGAATGTCAGGGACCTATTTTGGGCACCCAGGGAATCAATCTCCAGGGAAATTTTAGAGCACCGACAAAGTCATAATCACAAGGCTCTGGGAAGCTTCTACCCGAACTCCACAGTTGTCCTGGGCTCCTATTAACCAAACCAGGCTTGTCCCAATTGTGAGCACTGGTCTTCTTTTTCTCCTATAAGCATTTTTTTCTACCCCAGGCACAATTTGTCTCTTTTGGACTCAACATATGCACTGGGATTAGACAAAAGCTCTTTTATTTACTGACATTCTTTATTCTGTCTCCAAGTTTGAGGAGTTACTAGGCTCTGACCCTGGGTGGATGGGAAATAAAGGTGGAGAGGATACCACATAGGCCGCATAAAGAGGCAAGAATGGAAAGTCTGCAAGTATCTTTTCCTTATCATGTTTCATGCCCCTGTTTTAAGAACAAGCTATATGGTGATCAGCCTGAGTAAGATGTGCTAAAAAGGATGGAGGCAGGAAGGCACTGATGTGTGAACTTCAGTCAACTCACAGGACCAAGGTCTATTCATTTTGTGCTAATAATAGCTGAAGTCCAAGGCAAATCCAAAGATGGGACTACCTCTAAACCTTGAATGAATTCTGGTTTTTCCTGAGTTGACTCATGGTGGCACAAAATGGGAATGGCAATACCAAAGGCCATGGGTACCAGAGAAAGGTGAGACCAGCCCCAGAAAGGTATAAGGTCTTAAGAGGGAGCTGATGCTAGGTGTTGTTGGCACACAGAGTTGCAGCAAAGGAGAGTTAACTGGTGCAGCAGCTCCACAAACAGGATTCACCCTGTTCAGTTATCAGGATCTTGGAATAGACATCATAAGAGGCTCAGAGGCTTTGCCAGATGACACTGGCTCAAATAACAAGGCAGGCAGAGGGTAAAGAATCTTTAGGACAAGTCTGCCACCACTGGCTGAGATCTTATAAGGGAGAGCTGCTCTCTGACAGATTAAAATTGGGATTATGACTAAAAAGAAGAATAGTCAGATGGCCCCATATGGCCAGGGCAGTGGTATCACCAAAGGCAGAGATGGTGTCCTTACTGATGTCATCAGTGTTTCTGAAGTTGGGTTGCACCTAGTGGTAGAAGAAGGTAGCACCTTATTAATCAAGAACAATAACCTAAAATTAAAGCAAACTCCCTATATGTAAGAATATAAACACGTTGTAGTGTATATTATAAAGACATAAACTTTGCACTAATAACTCATGTGAAGTTACTTTCATGTGCTTTTCTTATCTATTAATTATCACCACCTTTTGGTTTACATACCACACTCTTCTTCATCTCTTAATTATTGTCACTATTTTCTTCACTTCTAAAACGATTGCTGGCTCCTATGATGCAATTATATATATGATTACATATACAAAGAGTAACAGTACTTTTGGCCTACTTCAGCAGAGAAAACCATTACTCTGCTGTTACATGTTAGCATCACTAGGTGACACTGGTGTGCAGTTCAGTCAACCCACCATTTTAAAGTTGAAATATGTGGGGTGGAAATAATCTCAAACACTTTATCTTCCTTTTGAGTAGCATCCTCAAGCCTGTCTTCAACTACTGCCTTTTCCAGGCATACTCTCTCACTCAATTCCTTAGTTTAACAGGAGAGACCAGCACCACATTCAAACTGTCAGTTTGTGGCATAAGGTACACAGAAATAGGGATCTCCTTCTCTTTCTTCACTTTGCTCCAATGCCAGACTTGAAACTGTCATGTTTAGGGGTTAACCTGTCATCTTCACAAGTCTTTATCAGCCCCAATCATTTCCTTCATTGCTAATCCAGATCTTACCTCAGTCCCGCCTACGGTTCTCACCTGTCCTTGGAGGCTGTTTCATGACATCGTGTTGGCATTTCATTCCATTAACCTCCTCAGAAGGTGGTTCAAGTGTTCCACAGCAAAGACAGCAGCAACAACAGCAACAGCAGCAAGTGAGCAGTATACACAGGAAGACAAGTGTCTAAAAGGTGGGACAGAATGGCCTCAGTCCAGCAGTTCTTCATTATGACCATTCAAGCTCCCCTCCTTCAATCCTACTAACAACCAGAAAATGAGATGACAGAAGCATTTGTCCTAGAAGAGGTGGGTCACCCCTCTTTCCTTATTCTTAAGGGACTAGGAAAAATCGTGTATACCTTGAACCAACAACTATTCAGAGTAAAATAGTATCTGACGCCTTGTTCGCCATAGTGATCGTACAGATATATTCCCAGTGAGCCATGCTGGTCGTAGATTTTCCTCTTCTTTGGGTCACTCAGTATGGCATGGGCCATGTTGATCTCCTTGAATATTTCTGCTGCTTGAGGGTCCCCTGGATTCTTGTCTGGATGATACTTCAAGGCCAGTCTCCTACCCAGACAATACCCAAAAGGAGGGTGGGGAGGGGATGAAGAGTGGCTGGGGAGGGAGGGTTAGCATGAATGACAGGGACAGGTCTCTGGATAGTGCAAAAGGAATGCACGAGGTGTAGTACAAAGGATGGAGGCAAGGAGCCAAGATCTAAATTCTTGCCCACACCACAATGAAGAGGGTGATGGCCCCATTGGGCCCCAAAGTGAAGGCTTGTTGGAATTTAAAAATGGGTCAGGAAGCAAAAGTAGAAAGAAAGGTTTAAAGGGCGAAACTCCAGGGTTTAATAAAGGGCTGAAGTCTGAACCTGTAGGCCTTTTTGACATCTTCAGGTGAGGCACCTTTCTGAAGCTCCAGCAATGCATAGAGGGTCTTCCCACTTCTGGACAGGCGCTGGGCTGCTTCCTCTACATGAGCCATAATCTGAGCCAGAGAAGAAGCATTTGTGAGAACTTCCACAAGTAAGGGCACAAAGGAGTGAACTTCCAGTGACAGGAAACTCACTGCCTTTAAGGGCTAGGCAGGTAAATGAGGACAAAAGGACAAGAATAAGAGAACAGAGAGTGGAATCCGTGACTAACAGGAGAGTGCAGATGACCAGAAAGGCACTAGAATTCAAATTTTAAAGAGGAAACATCTTCCTCCTCACATTCCCCAGCATCCTCCAGCTACACAGACCTCCAGATAACCCACATCCTAGAGAAGCATAAGCAAGGAGAGGTCCAAGCCACAGAAAGAATTTTATTTTGTCCAGTGCTCCTATTACCTTAAGTAATGGCCCTGGGCCTGTCCAAGTTCATTGCTGGGTTTGAAAGACTAGGGCAGCCCCAGCACCTGAATAGGTGGCTTGGGAAGATCAACATTTAGCAAGGGAGAAGCCAGTGTGCTGCCTAAGAGAAAGTGGGTGTTCAGAAAGCAGGCCAGAGGGGGGTGCTTGAAGCTAGCCCAGGAACTGGCTTCTTTTCCTGCTCTCAAACCATTCCACCTCTGTCCCTCTGAGACAGGGCAGTGGGGAGACCAAAAGGACGACTCAGGGGCTGAAGAATTAAGGGGAAGGGTGTTGCTAGTTGTGGGGAGGCCCAAGGAGGAAGCAGTGAGGAGGACAACATGCAGTAGGATGGAGGCCTGGGAGGCCTACAGCACAGGAGCACCCAGGCAAGGAGCTCAGAAGAAGTGATGCTCTGAGGGCTCGAGGGCCTGTGCCAACACCTCAGCTGGGCCTGGTCCTTTACCTATGACTTGCTATCTTGAGCTAGGTAGGCCTCACACATCCTTTATCCTCCCGGGTGTGAAACTTCACACCGGCCGAGTCCTGTAGCCAACTGCGCTTGCGCGCTGCCGGGACACTGTGCGTTGTTTTTGGCGCCACTAGAAGGGCTGTGTGGAGAGGCTACGCTGGGGCCTGGAACTTATTTTGCGCACGAGGAAGCGTGAGCGCAAGGATTCGTGTGGCGAACTAGAGCGGCTGAGCGTTGCTTCCGGTGGGTGCCTGGGAGCTTCAGCCGTACACCTCTTCTCGGGTGGGAGGATACCACCAGTCCTGAAGGACTCACCAACTAACTTAAAGAAAGGCAGTGGGCCGACCATGGCAGATGACAGGTACGGCTGTTGCAAGCCCCTCTGAACATGTTTATTACCTTCCCAGTCTTCTCCAGAATGTAGGGGTCTCCACTTGCTCTTTCTTTTCCTTCCACCTGGAAACGCCTCCACAACATTTCAAGACCCACCTCGAATGGCAGTTTTGCTGAGACTCCTTCCTCTGCTTTCCCAGCTGTTCCCACCTTGTCATTCAAAGCATTTCTCCAATAATATTGTAATGATTGCACTTTTTTTTTTTTTTGAGACAAGAGTCTCACTATATCGCCCTGGGTAGTGCTGTGGTGTCACAGCTCACAGAAACCTCCAACTCTTGGGCTTAAGTGATTCTTGTGCCTCATCCTCCCAAGTAGCTGGGACTACAGGCCCCCGCCACAACGCCTGGGCTACTTTTTTTTGTAGTTGTCATTGTTGTTTGGCAGGCCCAGGCCAGGTTCGAACCGGCCAGTCCTGGTGTATGTGGCCGGCGCCCTAACTAGTGAGCTACGGGCGCCAAGTCAAGTGCACATCCTTTTGAAATGTTATCATGAGTTTTTTCAAAAGTCACTACTGTGCTTTATTCAAAAACTTCACTTAATTGCCATTTCATCATGAGGGTGTAGGATAATGTAATTATCTAATCCAGATTGGATATTTAAATTGTTTTTAACTTTTTGATAGTGTAATTTCCTTACTATGAAAATTCTTATACAGAAATCCTTGAACAAATATCTAATTTTTTTCCTAAGGATAGATTGCTGGAAATGGAATTATTGGGTCAAAGTTAACTTTTTTTTAAAGGTACCAAAAGTACCAGTTTGTATTCCCACTTGCAGTACATGGGAGCATTTCTCCACCTGGCCTCACTTCCTGTGATCTCCAACAGGGCGGTGTTGGCATCACTTATAATTTACCACTTTGTGGTGTTCGCTGTTTTTTTTTTTTTTTTTTAACAGAGGAACAGTCAAAGGCTCCTATAACATGTAATTTAAAAAGCTTTATTACTTCAATAATACTTATCTGTTAACTTGTAATAACCAAGCCCCCAGCCCTTAATTACCCCCCACGACCAGTAGGGAATGTAACAAGCCCCTTACCCTTGAAAAAGGAATTACTCTTAAGTCTTTTAGTTTTGACTTGGCGCCTGTGGCTCAAGCAGCTAAGGCACCAGCCACATACACCTAAAGTGGCTGGTTCGAATCTAGCCTGGGCCTGCCAAACAACAATGACGGCTGCTACCAAAAAATAGCTGGGCGTTGTGGCGGGTGCCTGTGGTCCCAGCTACTTGGGAGGCTTGAGGCAGGAGACTTGCTTGAGCCCAGGAGTTGGAGGTTGCTGTGAGTTGTGATGCCACAGCACTCTACCCAGGGGAACAGCTTGAGGCGCTGTCTCAAAAAAAAAAAAAAAACGTCTTTTAGTTTCAGTCCCTATAAGGGTGGAGGAGTTAAATTCTAGGAAGAAGCTTAAAGATAAGAAAAGGAGGAAGGGAGGGGTGGATTCCAAATAAAGCCCGGGTGGAAAGATCCCAAGTTGTTCTTGGAAACTTACCCAACACTCCTGAACTATGTGACCCCCATCTTATGACCCATGAGGTAATGTACTTGTGATGTATCTTGTGATTTATCAATCAACATGTACCCCTACCCTGTGACCCTGCATTAACCACTATGATTGGCTTCTGTATTGCACTAGCTTACTGACCATGCATGACTGTGCAGAATAACAGTATATAAACTTTTTGAATTTGCCATTTGTGGCTGCTTGTTGACCCACCACAATAGCCCCCTGTAGATGCACCTGCAGGTGTATTAAATTCCTAATAAATTTCAATTAATTAATTACATCTGAAGTGGGGTCCATCCTTCTCTCAGCTGTCTGAGACATAACAAACCCTCTTGTGGTTTTTACTATTCTTTTCCTTTTATTACCGTTATTTGTACATATTTAAGTGGTAAACCAATACTCCACCTAGAGAGATACAAGCTATCTAAGTAGACTAAGGAGTCCATATGCAACAGGCACAATGACCATAGAATTAATGAATTTATTTTTGTGGTTCTGTGATCAGTGTAGGGCATCACTTTTGGCATCACCTACCCAATCCCTGGGCTGTGGGGTCAGATGAGTTTAGAGGTTACTCACCTAGAGAGAAGGAGCTGAAGCTGACAATCATTTTTTGCTTTTTGAGACAAAGTCTCTTGTCACCTGGGCTAGAGTAGAGTGATGTCATCATAGCTCACTGACACCCTCAGACTCTTGGGCTCAGCCTCCTGAATAGCTGGAACTACAGGCTCATGCCACTATGGCTGGCTAGTTTTCCTGGGTTTTGTAGAGATAGGGTCTTGCTCTTGCTCAGGGTGGTTTCAAACTCCTGAGCCTAAGTGACTCTACTGCCTTGGCCTCCCAGAATGCTAGGATTACAGGCACGAGCCACCACTCCCAGCCAAAGCTGACAATCTTTTTGGTGATTTGTATGTACTATGTCAAATTTCTTGAGCCTCCCACCTTTCATCACTATGATAGGGTGTAGAATTAGCAGAATAAGGCTGCTTATTTCTTCACTAGTGCTGAGAAGAGACAGTAGAAGGCATTAGAAGTCCACTTACAGGCTCGGTGCCCATAGCTCAGTGGTTAAAGCGCCAGCCACATATACCGTGGCTGTCAGGCTGGCAGGTTTGAACCTGGCCCAGGCCTGCTAAACAACAATGACAACTACAACAACAACAAAATAGCTGGGAATTGTGGTGGGCGCTTGTAGTCCAGCTACCTGGGAGGCTGAGGCAAGAGAATCACTTAAGCCCAAGAGTTTGAGGTTGCTGTGAGCTGTGAACACATGGCACTCTACTCAGGGTGACAAAGTGAGAGTCTATCTCAAAAAAAAAAAAAAAGGTCCACTTACAACAATTCAAATTCCTTACTTCAGCCAACAAGGTCCTGCCCCTGCCTCTCATTCCCTGTTGAACTGCTGTCTTACTTGCTCTAGGCTCTGCCACACTGCTTTCCTGTCAGCTCTTGAAGACACTGTGTTCCCTTCCACTTTGAGGACCTTTGACCATTTTGTTCCTGCTGCCTTGAGGGCTTTTCCCCAGGCCTAGGCTGTTTGTGTGGAAGACTTCTCATCTTTTAAGGATCTCCCCTCCATCCCTCCTCAGAGAGGTCTTCTAAGTTGGATTCTGCTCTTTTCTCCCTACCTCTTAATACCTTCACTGTGGTTTCTTAATACATATTTATTCGTGTGTTGATTTGTTTAAGTGCTGCCTTCCCCAGTTGACAGTGAGCTCCCACCAGGGGCAGGACCTTAGTTGTTTGTTCACCACTTTATCTCCAGCACCTAGAACCATGCTTGGTTTGTGATGAGTGAATTCATGATTTGCTGAATGAGCTATAGCTGAGGGATCCTCTGCTGATTGATTGTAAGTCTGGAGGTTGGGCCATAGCAACAATCACCTTGGACAGAATAATTTAGTGAGGGAATTGGTCAGGACTCTGGTGCCCATCTTCTCTCATATGGCCCTAAACAAGAAGAGACAGGATGGAGAAAGAAGGTGAGAGATGATGTGATTCGGTATTCCTCCAGTTCCTAACAGTTCTTGGGATATTGTAGGTACCCAAAATATTGGTTGATTGAACAAACAGACATATGTGTGGCTTTTCCAAGGCATTTTACCTAATGATTTCTTTGGGTCCTCACAACAACCCTGAGAGGTGTTAGCATCACATCCTTGCTTTATAGAAGGGAGCCCTGAGAAAGAGGGAAACTTCAGTCCTGAGAGGAGTTAGTAAACATCTTTCGCCTCTTGCCAGAGGCTCCAGAATGTTACTATTTCTTATGATTGCCCTCTGACATTCTTATTAATCCCAATTCATGGCTCTTGAAATAGCCATTATCTTTGGGAGGCTTTGCTCTGAATGAAATGATACCACAGCCAACAAGCCACAGAGATGGGCATGGTGGCCTGGCATCCTTTGCCAGAGGCTCTCCACATTGCCTTCCCCTAAACAGTGATTCTGTTTTCTATGCCTAGGGTCTCTTCTTTTCTTCTTCTTCTTCTTTTTTTAACCTTGAGACAGGGTCTTGCTCTGTCACCTGGGCTAGAGTGCAGTGGCATCAGCCTAGCTCACTGCAACCTCAAAATCCTGGGCTCAAGCAGTCCTCCTGCCTCAGCCTTGAATAGCTGAGACTACAGGCACCCACCACCATGCCCAGCTAATTTTTCTATTTTTTGTAGAGATGGGTCTTGTTCTTGCTCAGGCTCCTAGGGTCTACTTTCATACCCAGCATAGTACTAGAAAGAACATATAAGCCAGGATACAGAAACAAGAGATATTAACTCTGGCTTGGCTCTGACGAACTGTGATCTTGGACAAGTCACTTAATCTCGGAGTCTCTCTTTTTCCTCTCTATAAAAAACCTGTGCCATTTCATAGGATCGGTGTCAAGACTTGAACAGAGAAAACAGAAATAACTATGCCAGAGAATGATTACAGACTAAAACCTTTTCTTGATTCATTGGCCCTCCCGCTATACTTTGAGTGAGAGATGTTACAGCTTACTACCCCCCAGAGCCATTTGGTGTCTCCTGGAGAAAACCTAGAAGCATCCCTTATTTACCCACAAACAACTAAAATTTTAGTCATATAGCTGGAATACACACACATACAGACAGCAGACATTGGCATATTTATTCTCAAAATACCAAACTCTGGAACATATGCAGAGGGAGAGAGAGATCATAATTTGTCATACTCATCCACTAGGTTCTAGAATTGTACAGTTTTTGAGCTGGAAGGAACCTAAAAGATTTAACTAAATCCAATGCCTTCATTTTATAATTGAAGAAAGTGGATATAGTCCAGAGAGAAGGATTGACCTGCTCCAGGTTGCCCAGTGATGTCCAAGCTAAGCCTTCTGACTCCAAGTTCAGTGTCTATGCCATGAATGCTCCTTAATACACGGTGGCTCCCTTTCCACTTTAAAAATCTGGATCTGGAGATATTCTAAAGCTGTGATGTCCTCTTATGGGTGATGTCTGGTAATGTCTTTCTCTCCTTTCCCTCAGTAGAAGACATGTATACTACCTGTGACCAAAAGCACCACCAGCCTAGTTTTGTTTGCCTGTCCTCCCCAGGCCAGACATCTGGGGTGGGATATAGAAGGCTTTCACCTAGAGAGGCTGTTGCTTGTCTCTGTCTTCTCTGACCTGCAGCCCCAGACTCTGCAGACAACACCAGGATAATAGTACATCTGCCTCATCTGTAAAATGAAGAAAATAGTGTCTACCTTTTATGATTGTTATGAGGGTTAAATATTTAATTTGAACAGTGCCTGGCATGTGGCAAGGGTTTTGTTATTACCACTATTATTGTAATAATTCTATCCTGCCTCCTCCCAATTTTATAAAAAGAGAAGTTACTTTTCATTGTGTCTCTGGGAAGAAGAGACAAATCAAGGTCTTTCCCATAAGATTTGCAAGTTGTCACTGGTGTCTTTCCATCCTTCTCCCAGCCTCTTAGAACCCCATTTTCCTTTTTTTTTTAAGTGATTCTCTTGCCTCAGCCTCCCAAGTAGCTGGGACTACAGGTGCCTGCCACAATGCCTGGCTAGTTTTTGGTTGTAGTTGTCATTGTTTGGCAGGCCCGGGCCGGATTTGAACCCACCAGCTCTGGTATATGTGGCTGGTGCCTTAGCCTCTTGTGCTACAGGCGCCACCTAGAACCCCATTTTCTTGTTCTCCTACCAGTGCTCTCATGCTGCCCTCTGGCTATCCAAAACATCCCCCACAGTTCTCTCCAAGCAGCCAAAACTTCAAATTACCATTTTCATTTCCTCTCCTTTCAACATTTCATTTTTCCCCTAGATTTTTATGGGGATACATACAATTTGGTTACATAGTTTTCTTTTGTAAGATTAAAGTCTGAATTGGAGTTGGGTCCTTCACCCAACAATGCAATATACCCATGCCACATAGCCATTAGGTGGGAATTTACCCATCCCTTACCAACTTTCAACATTTCTAATAAAAACAATTGCCTCTATAGAATGACCTCATCCCTAAAGATCAGGTAGAAAGCAATCTGATTAAAGCACTGTAATTAAGATTACAGTAAGAGAGACAATACGTCACATTCTCTTAATTCTCACTAATGCAAAGGAATAACTGATAGAATTTCAGACAGAGTGACTAAATGAAGTGAAAAACATTAGAATATGCTTTGGGAAGAGACTTTGGTCCTTAAATCACTTCTCTCCCTTCTGTTCAACCCCACCAACTGCATGTCCTCTTATTTCTTGGACTCTGCAGGATTTTCGTACATCTCTGGTAAGGTTCCTGCCTCCTTGCTAGCTCTCTTCCTTCTCTGGCCTGCTGACTGTGGCTACTCCCTATGGCTTGGTATTTAGCTTCTGCTTGTGCTCTCTCTCCTCTTTTTCCAAGATGCAGTCTATACTCATGGAATTCTGCTGTCACACCTATGCTCTGGTGTCATCCATGTGTCAGTGTCCCAAAGCCACTGCTTCAAAGCCACACTCCAAAATCTGAATTCAACACCTTGCCCAAAATAGGTTGTTTCTTTTGGTTTCTCTATATCTTCTCTTAATGATATGATTATTTCTAAGATAATGAAGTTCAAAAGCCAGGCATCACTGGGATGTAGATTTATTATTTTCCCCAAATCCAGGTTTAAAGGTCTGATGAATATTTTTTCAAAATAAGTTATTCTTTCATTTGTCCCTTCTTTTTAGCTCCCAGAGCCCTGAAGCACCCTAGTTAAAAGACTTCCATATCCCAATGGCTACTGTCTTAGCCTTATGTCTGGTCTCCCTGCTTCCAGTCTCATCTTTTTTTTTTTTTTTTTTTTTTTTGAGACGGAGCCTCAAGCTATCCCCCTGGATAGAGTGCCATGGCATCACAGCTCATAGCAACCTCCAACTCCTGGGCTCAAGCGAGTCTCCCGCCTCTGCCTCCCAAGTAGCTGGGACCACAG
>CAUYQV010098985.1:0-33841 GCA_963574575.1 Galagoides demidoff | reverse complement strand
ATGATAAAAACACAACAAATTAGAAATTTAAAAATCATTACAGGCTCGGCGCCTGTGGCTCAATCGGCTAAGGTGCCAGCTACATACACCTAAGGTGGAGGGTTCGAATCCCCAGCCCGGGCCTGCCAAACAACAATGATGGCCGCAACCAAAAAATGGCCGGGCGTTGTGGCAGGCGCCTATGGTCCCAGCTACTTGGGAGGCTGAGGCAGGAGACTCGCTTTAGCCCAGGAGTTGGAGGTTGCTATGAGCTGTGATGCCATGGCACTCTACCCAGGGGGATAGCTTGAGGCTCTGTCTCAAAAAAAAAAAAAAAAAAATCATTATACTGCCAAGTAGCGTGGCTTCTGCTACGCTAGCCACGCTCCTAGCTTTTGGGAGGCTGAGGCAGAGGGATTGCTTGAGACCAGGAGTTTAAGACGAGTCTGAACAACACAGAGAGACCTCACTATAAAAAACACAAAAACTAGCTGGGCACTGTAACATGTACCTGGAGTTCCAGTTACCTGAGAGGCCAAGGCAGGAGGATTGCTTGAGCCCAGGAATTTGAGGCTGTAGTGAGTTATGATGATACCACCTTTGTACCTTAGCCTGAGCAACAGAGCAAGACCTGTCTCAAAACAAAACAAAAATAACATAAGCCATATATAAAAAACACACAGCAAACATTATACTCAATGGTGAAAGACGGAAAGCTTTTCCTCTAAGATCAAGAAACACTGTTACTATTTCTATTTGGAAGTATTGGAAGTCCTAGCCAGGATAATTATGCAAGAAAAAGAAATAAAAGGCATCCAAAGTGGAAAGAAAGAAGTATAATGGTCTCTGTTCACAGTACAATATGATCTTATATATAGAAAACCTAAGATTCCACCCCGCCAAAAAAATACTGTTAGAACTATTAACTAATTCTGTAAAGCAGCAGGGTACAAAGTCAACACACGCATACAAAAGTTGCATTTTATATGCTAACAATGAACCACTGGAAAAGGAAACTCGGAAAGCAATTCCATTAATAACATCAAAAAAGTAAAATACTTAGAAATCAACTTAATCGGCTCGGCGCCTGTGTCTCAATCAGCTAAGGCGCCAGCCACGTACACCCAAGGTGGCGGGTTCGAATCCCCAGCCCAGGCCTGCCAAACAACAATGATGGATGCAACCAAAAAATGGCCGGGCATTGTGGCGGGCGCCTGTGGTCCCAGCTACTTGGGAGGCAGAGGCAGGAGACTCGCTTGAGCCCAGGAGTTGGAGGTTGCTGTGAGCTGTGATGCCATTGCACTCTACCCAGGGGGATAGCTTGAGGCTCTGTCTCAAAAAAAAAAAAAGAAATCAACTTAATCAAGAAGGCAAAAGCCTTGTACAATAAAAACATTCCTGAAAGAAATTAAAGAAAACATAAAATACATGGAAAGATATCCCATGTTCATAGGTTGGGAGACATAACATTGTTAAGAACCAAATATTACCCAAAAAGATCTATAGATTCCATGCAAGCCTTATCAAAATCCCCATGTCATTTTTTGCAAAAACAGAAACACCCATCCTAAAATTGAAATGGAATGTCAAGGGACCCCAAATAGCCAAACAATCTTGAAAAGGAATGAAGCTGAAGGATTTGTGCTTTCTGGTTTCAAATTTTATTACAAAGCTACAGGAACCAAAACAGTGTGGTACTGGTATAAAGACGGACATATAGACCAGTGGACCAGAATAGAGTCCAGAAAAAACCTCACACATATGGGCAAATGAATTTTGACAAGGGTATGAAAACCATGCAATGAGGAAACGACAGTCTTTTCAACAAAGAGGGCTGGAAAAACGAGATACTAGATTTCTAGATGTAAAAGAATAAAGGTAGACCCTCACCTAACACCATATAGGAAAATTAACTTAAAATGGATCCATGACCCACCTACATGTAAAACCTAAAACTATAAAACTCTTAGAAGAAAACATGGCAAAAGCTTCATGAGGTTGGATGTGGCGATGGTTTTTGAATGTAACAAAGTCACAGGCAATAGCAAAGAAATGTGTAGATAAATCAGGCTCCATAAAAATTCAACATTTTGTGAATCAAAAGACACTATAAACAGAGTAAAAAGGCACCCACAGAGTAGGAGACGATATTTGCAAATCATATATCTGATAGGGGATTAAAATCCAACATATGTGGAAACCTAAAATTCAGCAACCAAAAAAACCCAATCGATCCTATTAAAAAAAATGAGTAAAGAATTTGGACAGACATTTCTCCAAAGAAGACATACAAATGGCCAATAAGCTTATGAAAAGATGCTCCATCCCACTAATAATTAGGGAGATACACATCTAAACTACAAGGAGAGCTGGGTGCGGGTGCTCTAGTCTGTAATCCTAGGATTCAGGAAGCTGAGGTGGAAGGGTCACTGGAGTCAAAGATTTCCAGAATGCAGTTAGCTATGATGGTGCTATTGCACTTCAGCCTGGAAAGAGGGGGAGACAGTCTGGGGAGGGGGGGAATAAGAAACTACAATGAGATACCACTCCACACCCATTAGGATAGCTCTGCTGTTGTTTAATGTCTCTGGAGTTTCAGTTTTGCAAGACAAAAAAAGTCTAGAGGTGGGCGATGGTAATGTTTGCACAGCAATGTAAAGGTACTTAATGACATTGACCTGTACACTTAGAAATGATTGAGACAGTCAATTTTATATTATGTGTATTTTACCACAGTAAAAAAAATTGGAGGGGGGAGTGAGCATGGGGAAAAAAATATGCTGACCCTGACTTATGACAAGTTGAACTCTTTTTTTCTTCTTTTTCTTCTTTGCTCCAGTAGCGTCCAGTGGTGTCATAGCTCACAGCAACCTCAAACTCCTGGCTGGGCTCAAGCGATCTTCCTGCCTCAGACTGCTAACTAGCTAGGACTAAAAGTGAGATCATTTTTCTATTTTTTTGTAGAGATGGGGTCTCACTATTGCTCTACGTAGTCTTGCCCTCCTGAGCTGAAGTGATCTTCCCTCCTCGGCCTCCCAAAGTGCTAGTATTATGGGTGCAATCCACCTTGCCCAGCCTAGGGCTCATATAATGCAAATATCCTTACCCAGGCCAGGGAAGAATGGCCAAGGAGAAGATAACCCAAAATACAGCTTTTTGAAACTTCGGTGTGCATTATGTCTTTCCCCTCCTTTCACCTTTTCTTGCCCAGATCTGTAACTGTGACTGCTGGCCTAACTGCTGACCCATGGCTATGCCCTGTTGTTCCCAGCTGAACTTCAACATCAATGTAGTACTCGTCTCCCCATCAGCTCCTGTCCCCCTCCCAGCAAATGCTGAGCACCCTGCTGTTCTCTGCCCAGCAGAATACCAGTATATTCATGCTGGGAGCTGGACTGTGTCCCAGACCTGTTGTAGGTGATCCCATCCACTGGAGATCAGCTCACAGGAGATGCCAAAAGAATTACCAGCCCAGAGACTGACAGCCCCTGTCTCTGACTCAGAATTAGATGAGGGCATAGAATTGAAATAAAGACCACCCCTACTCAAAAATACAGCAGCACTCCCATGGGCGACCACCTCCCTAAGTTGACCACCTCCTTAATTTTCATAGACCAGCCATGCACCATATGTACATATCAGTATAGTAAGCCTAGTTCCTTATGTTGACCACCTCTGTGTGTTGACTAGTTTGTTACAGTCCCTTGAGCGGTCAACATACAGAGGCTGTACGGTAAATAGCATGCCCCCCAACACTCTCTCAAGGAGAGAATTTTAAATGTCACTCAATCCTTCTTTCAAAACAGAAATACTCCCAATCTTACAAGACCTAAACCCTACTTCAGCCTGAGTTATTTGCTTTCCAGGCAACACAGAAATCTCCTTGCATTTAGGTGGAGAAATCAGCGAAGACAGGGAAAGAACTTTTGAAGCAAGTCATAATTTTGGAAAGAATGACACCCTTATGCTTTCAGGAACCAAGTTAACAAACATTTACTGATGGCCTCCTGCTTGCCAAGCACTGTGCCCGTCACCAAGCACGCTGCCGTGAGCAGGGCTCCTGCAGTCCCCACCTGAGGGAGCTCACAGTCTAACCACGTTTACAGGATTTCCTCTCTCCCTCCTAGGTTCCACGCTGTACCTGTGGCAAAGTCCTAGCCGAGCTCACTCCTGCTCCCCTGGGTTACTGCAGTTTACCTAATACGGCACTAGCTGCACCCACCTCTACCCTCCTCCTCCCACTCTGCCCTGGACGTGGTTTTACTGCACCACCGATGACCCTAAAGTACATTCTGATCTCTTCCCTCCCAAACTCAAATGCATTCAGTGGGGTTTCAGCATCCTACTTTTTTTTAAATCCAAACTTCCTTTGCCATATAAAAACTTCAGTCTTACCAGAATTTTCTCCCATTGCTTTCAGCTAAGATGGTCTGCAACTTTCCACACATGCATCTGTCTGACACCTCGGTGCATTTTGGTCACTCCACCTAGAATGCCCTCCCCTTCTCTGTTTATTCCTATTCTCAACCCTAGTTGAGGCTTAGGATCACAATGAATGCTTTAAAAAAAAGAAAAACATAAGGATGCCTTAGAATTAACCAAGCCCACATTAAATTCTAAACTCGGAGGTGGGGGGGAGGCAAGGTATCAATAATTTTTGTTTTCTTTGCAACAGAGTCTCACTCTGTAGCCCAGCCTTATAGTGTCAGCCTACCTCACAGCAACCTCAAATTCCTGGGCTCAAAAGATCTTCTTGCCTCAGCCTCCTAAGTAGCTGGGATTACAGGTGCTGGCCACAATACCAGCCTAGTTTTTCAATTTTTAGTGGAGACGGGTCTTGCTCTTGCTCAGTTTGGTCTCGAACTCCTGAGCCCAAGGGATCCTCTGGCCTCAGCCTCCCAGAGTGCTAGGATTTCAGGTGTGAGCTACTGCACCCACCAGGCGTCAGTAATTTGGGGACTCTCCCTGCTAATTCCAATGTGCAGCCAAGGTTGAGGAATGCTGTCTTTGTCCATCTACTGCTCTATGGAGACTCCTTTCTCCATACCCAGAAAGCTCCTGCTGCCTGTCGTTGGCATGGACCTGGCACCTAGCAAATTGTTTCAAGCTCTCTTTAATAAGAAAAACACTGTGCTACCCCATGACTTGCAAAGCCATGGTGAGGACAGCTGGAGAGTGCTGGTGACAGACTGATGTGATATGTTTGTCTCAAGGAGTGGAGAGAGCACAGCTCCGGTCTCCATGAAAGGGACAGACACCCAGTCCTGCCAACACCCACAGTGATGAATCATGCTGATCAGATGTTTCCTTGTGATGAAAATGGTACCTTACCTCTGTGACCTTCCTCCCCAAACCCAAACCCCAGCCAAGCATGAGGAAAACATCACACAAATCCCAGCTGAGAGGTGTCCTATAATCCACCTGCTCAGTGCTCCTCAGAACTGTCAAAGTCATCAAAAACCAGGGAAGTCTGAGAAACTGTCACAGCCAAGAGGAGACTAAGGAGGCAGGATGACTATAGGTAATGTGGTGTTCCAGATGAGATCACAGGATGGGTAAGAGACACGAGGGAAAAACTAAGGAGATATAAATCAAGTGTTGATGTTGGTTAGTGATAATGTATCAATTTTGGTCACTAAATGTAACTAATGTGCCATGCTCATGTAAGATCTTGATCATAGTGGAAACTGTTGCCGGGGAGCCTGCTAGAGCTCTGTCCTACCTGCTCCAGTTTTCTGGAGTCTAATGCTGTTTTAAACATACAGAGTCTGGTCACAGAAAAATAAGGAAAATTTTAAAATTCAGTTAAAAGACAAAAATAGCCCCCCAAACCCATCCCAGCACTCCCGCCACTGCTCACCTTTCCGGGGTTGGGTGCTCTGGAATGTGTGAGCTTCTCAGATTCAGGGTCACAGCCAAGATCCAGCCAGCAAAGGCTTTTACAACTGCCTTTTAAACCTTTTCCTTCAGCATGTCTCAGACCTCAGATAGGGACAGACCACAAAGGATCTCAGGTCTTCAGAGAGAAAGGCACCCCCTTCCCTCAATTTACATTTGATGGCCATTTAAGCCATCAAAAATCAATTATTTTATTAGTAGTCTTGCCCCCACCCACAAAGTTCCAAAAAGGAGCTTCAGAGGATAGGACTTCAAGCTAGGGAAGGGGGAAAAGAAGCAGAGAGTGGTGAAATTCCAGTAGCACAGGCCTTAAGGTGGCCAAGGACCCTTATCTCCAAGCCACCAGGAAGGTAGCTGGACAGGTCTCTTCCCTCATCAGTCCTGGGACTTGAGGCCCCATAGGGCCTCTCAGAACCCAGTGGCTGGGCTGCTGCCCCTCTGTCCTTCATCCATGGAGGAGGAGCACCCCACAGCTGGGGAGGCTGATGACCAGGTCCTCAGGTCCCCTGGACTCAAAGCTGCTTCTCTAAGAGCCCAGACCCAACCCAACAGGTGACTTGTTATTTTAACCTAGAGGCATCTTTCCCTTTAACAAGACGTTGTTTCTGCCAAAGAGAAACTTGGACAAAGGAAGAAAGAAAAGAAGAAGAAAAGAACTGTCCCTGAAAACAAATGAGGCCTCGTCCTTAGAAAGGGATGCAGAATCCACCAATCACAACCCCAGGCCTGTCTTCTAGAGGTCTCCCTGGAAAGACCCCAGGCTGGCCCATCTGGGAGGCATAATGCCTCCTGTCACCTCAGTGGCACTGATGACTGTGACAGTCTTTGGCATCCCAGCCATCACTCCACGGCCTTCAGAAGCACACACACAAAGCAGCACTGTGTGGCCAACCCAAGCACAGCCCAGTGACACAAGTTGCCTAGAATGAGTGTGGGAGTTGGACCCAGGCCTTCCGCCTGCCAGCATAAAGCCTGGCTCTAGAGAGTCTGGTCAGTGGGAGGTACCGCAAGGCAGCCACAGGCCAGGCCCAGGCCCCACCAGCAGGCTGGGTGGTGCAGTCTAGTCGGGCCAGGGATGGGATCACCTCCCCCACACACCTGCTGACAAAGGCCTATTCAATACAGGACAGATTAGCAGTCCCAGGAGCAGAAACAGAAACCCAGGCAGTCACCAGGGCAGGGCCACGCTACCCTGCCCACAGCCAGACCACAGTGCCAGGCAGTTTGGCCTGCCCTCCGCCCCATCACCTCTTTGGAAGCACAGCTCTGGCCTGCACGATGCAGCCTGCAGAGCAGCTTTGCCAAACTCACATCATCTCCCTTGCATATGGTAGTGGCACAAGGACAAACCCTGACCCAGGGGCCTGCATACCTGGAAATCTGCCCCAAGTCTGGGTGGGGGAGGGCCTGACCTGACTGTCTCTACTACAGGAAACACATCTTCCCCTCCCTTTCCCTTGATTCTCACCCCCCCTCCCCCGCCCCAATTCCCACAGAGCCAAGGCCCACAAGTCTTCCCACCTCCTGCTGTCACTAGAGTGTAACCCCTTGGGAGCAGGGCACATCTGGCCATCTCCAGATCCCTGCACAGAGCATAGTGGCTGCTTGAGGACTGTTGCCATGTGAATGAATAGAGATTTCAGCATCATTTACTCTATTAATTAAAAATCCAATCTAAGCTCAGAACAACCTGAGGAACTTTCTCAGCAGCCCCTTACCCCACTTTCTTATTTCTCTTGGTCTCCTGTCAAATCGCAGTTCCCAAAATGCTATGATGAATCAGCTTCCCTCTGTTGACTTCAGGCCTTACGCATCTTACGCAACAGGGTCAGATTCTTAGTTTTTAGACTCTACCAAAGGAACTGGGCAGACAGAGATGATGTCTGGGAATAAGGGAACATCCACCTTGGGAACGGGTGTGTGCCAGGTCAGGGGACGGCTCTGAGCCTAAGCAGGCTTCAACACCACCTGGTGGTGAGGACTCTTCCCCACGCGTGTTCATTCACAAGTGCTCGCTGGGCTTTCTCCACGGTGCCCTGAGCTGTGGGGAGAACAGACCCTGCCTTTGAGAGGGAGCTGGGGTGGCGGGGAGTGGGCACATCTATGAGGATCATTTTAATGCAGCTGTGTACAAGGCAGTGTTCAGCGTTCAGGGGAGTATTCATAGAGAAATTTAATGCCTTTTTATCGGGAATGAGGAAAAGCTACTTGAAAGAATGAGCACCCTCAAACAAGGGTGATATAACAACACCCCAGTCTCATGATAATGTCATTACTAGCATTATCGTAAGGGCTGATATCTGCGTGCTTACTCCGTGCCAGGCACCATGCTAAGTGCTTTCCATAATTCACCCTGTTCAATCCTCATGTTCCTTTGTCAGATAAGAAAACTTAGAAAATGTCAGAATCTAGGTAAGAACTCAAGTGTGTGTGTCTCCAAAGACTGCCACCCCCCCACTCAACAGGCTGGAGTGAGAACACATTTCAGCTGGGCCTGAACTTGGGCAGAGTGTAGGAAATATGAGGCTTTGGATGACGATCTGGAGAAGGTGCCCACAGAGGGAGCTGCAGCCAGACTCCCGGCGGCCCTGAATGCCAGCACGAGGTGCCTGTGCTCAGAACAGGCAGTAGTGAGCCCAGGAGGTTTGTGAGCAGCAAAGTGATGTAGCTAGACCCAAGCTCTAGATCAGCAGGTGAGGTGGGTGGGCTGAGAGGATGGGAACTCAGAGGCCATCGCCATGGTCTGAGTGAGGGATCCCACCTGGGGGAGGTGAGAAGGTGGGAACACAGGAGCACTTGCCTCCGTGTCAGTGTGGAAGATTATGTATGTGTGAGGAAGGGAATTCGTGTGCAAGGAGTGCCCATGTGAGTGGGGGGGGGGGGGTTCCTGCAGAGGAACAAGGTCAAGGTCACAGAGCCTTCCTGGTGGGAAGTGAGGGGGAGAGTGGGGGAGAGGAAGGAACAGGACCAATCAATTGATCTGCCTGAGCAGGAGGATTTCCGTGAAAGAGAAGCCATCAATTCACAGCCTGCTGGGACCTCAGAAACCTGCCAGACAAGCCCTGACACATGGTGGGACTCAGTGAGCACTTGTTAAAAGGATGAGTAAGGGACTCTGAGACCTTGGCCTCTAGTCTCTCAACCCAGGGCTGGCTTTGTCCTATAGTTTTATAGAGATCACTGTCATTCCAACTAGAGCCCCTGATCCCTGGCTCTCTCTGCCCAAACCAGATATTCTGAGCTGGAGCTGCCACGTTCCCACGGCCCCAGCCTGGTCCCTGGGGCCCCAGCCCCGTTCCTGGGCCTCTGTGCTCCCCCGCACATCTTTGTAACAAGCGTGTTCCTGTGTGGCCTCCGGGCGGCTTCATATTTTCCTAGGTCAGGGCCTCTCCCTCCCCCTAATTCTGGAGCAAAGAAGATGCTGCCAAAATTGGTCTCATGCTTTTGTCTTGGCCAGAGATGTTCTGCCTTTCATCATGGACAGAGAACTGGCACCATGCATCCCTAACTTGGCCCCTCGTACTTCAGACTTCCCAGCTGGCCCAAGGGTCCCCCTCCAGAGGATTTCACAGACCCTCTGAATGATAGCTCTGGATCTCATCCTCACCCAGGGTGCCTCTTTAGAGATGTCACAGAACCCCAATGTGTACCTTGGGGAAAAGATCAGGCAGATGACAGTACCCAGGAGGGGCTGGCTCCCTGGTCAGAGAGAAGAAAACCCAGTTTCAGCTCCTTGGGCATCTGCTGCCAGACTGAGTGAAAGTGGGGACTTTCTCCAGAGTATCCAGAGCCCAGCTTTCCTTGCTCAGCTCATCTGCAGCCCTGTGCTGTGAAATAAAGAGGACCGCGTGGTACACAGACAGAAAAGCGATCTCTTTCAAGACTGTATAAGCTGCACAAATTCAGAGGAAGACATGCCTAAGAAATCACGACTCCAAGCCCCACTCTTGACAGATGCAGAAACAGAGGTATAAAATCTTGGCGGTCTCCAGTTGCTTGTGAGCAGTCTAAGCCATTTCTGGATTTCACCAGAAGCTCCATTTGCATCCAAAAGAATGTTTGTAGATTGAATGCATTTGCCTTTGGGAAGCACCGCTGTGCAGGGGCAGAGCTGGGCTGGAAACGGGTCTTTCCGTTCCAGGCTCTCAACCGCCTCCTCCTCCGGGCGACGCCTTTTGTGACTGGTTTGCTTCCTCCAAGGTGCTCAGGCAGATGCCAGGTGATTTGTTGGAAGGTGAATCCTGGGGGCTGCCTGGCACAGTCTGTCATCCAGATGGTGGCCAAGTAGACCCAAAAGGGCTGGGAGGTGGGGGAATCTTATTTATGGAGGGAACTCAGTGAGTTGACTCTCCATAGGCTATGGAGGAGTTTCTAGGGTCTAGGCAACTGCTCTCTTTCCTCCCCTCCTTGCTGGCACCCTCCAGCCTCACCTTCTAAGAAAACAGTGCAGCAGGCTCTTCAGTTGTCTCTGCACCCCGAGAACCCTCTCTTTGGAAGGGGCCCCCAGTCTCCAGCTGCTGTAAGCTCTCCCTCCAAAGGATTCCATAGACCCAGCATCTCTCATGGCAACAGAGAAAAGGCAAGAGATACAGGGCAGGCAGCGTGGGGGCCAAATCCCGGCTGAAGAGTCACAGCTACTACTGGGTGTGTGACTGCTGTGTCTTGGTTTCCCCACTGTCTTCCCTGCTCCCTCACAGCTTTTTTACGGCCTCTTCTGCCTCTAAGAAATCAGAGATTCAGAAACTGTGTCTCCTCCTTCACCATCAGATACCCAGCAATTAACACATAGCAGATACTTAAAACAATTCCCTGAATGATTGAAGATCAAACGGAAGCCAGGAGGGAAATTCTTCCCTCAGGCACTACCATCTGACAATTCTTCACAGCCGCAAGTCTTGGGAGAGCCCTGGCAATCCTGGAGCCCTTTGCAAAGCTGCTTCCCCTGCCAGATTCACAGATCTGGTTGGAGGAGCTAAGCAGAAAGCGGAAAAATGTGCCAGAGGGAAGAGAGGGTGGCCTGAGCCCCAGGCAGAAGCAACTTCCACCTTTCTTAACTCCAGTGGCTCCTTTCTGCCCTGTCTAACTTCCTTCTCCTCCGGCCTCCTCTCCCTGCCCTCCGCAGCTGTCCTATGCTCTCCTAGAGCAGGAAGAGCTTTTCCTTTCCTCCTTCTGGGGTTCAGAGCCTGCCTGATCCTTTCCTGGAGCTACAGCTGTCTCAGGTTAGGGAAGGGAGAGGCAGCAGAGGAAAGATCTGAATTCTGGTCTGTGCCAAGCCTCTTGAGCCTGGCCTCTAGGAGAGGAGCTCCTCTTGGAGAGAATCTGGACGTGCCTTTTCCTGCACCTTCTGCAGTCCGGGGAGAGGTTTTCTATCTGGGTTCACTAAGCCTCCAGGTCTTTCAGTCCACACCCTCAGGCAGAGCTGGATGAGAAAGGAAACTGCCCTCTCTTCCTAGCCTCGCCCCAGTCTGAGACCTATTTAGAAGTACTGTGTGTGTGTGTGTGTGTGTGTGTGTGTGTGTGTGAGTGTGCGTGCACGCGTGCTGAGAAGGCAATGTATGTGCTTCTGTTGCTGGGCCTGTGCCTGCACATACCCAGTACAAGGTGTGTAGTGGTGTGGTGTAGACGTTGTGTTTGGTTGTCTGTGGTATATCCGTGGTGTGACATGCATGTATGGTGGTGTGCGTGCGAGGGTGTGTTTATGGAGTGTGTGTGGGGTTTGTGAGATGCGATGTGTGTGAGAGTGGGATAAGGGGCCACCTCAGTTTGGTGTGGGAGCCAGATATCCAGGGTGTCCCCTCCAGAGAAGCTAGGGATAACCAGTATCTAGGCAACCATGTTGGGGGGAGGGGAGGAGATATGGAGGTGAGGAATGGGCAGGAAAAAGAGGGAGGCTGAGAATGGAGTTTCCATGGCAACCCCAAGGCAGGTCACGTGCAAAAGGCTAAGTTGCGGAAACAGATACACACATCCACAATATGAAGGCGGCTGGACCCCCAGAGTGGGGGTCCTTTTATAGAGGGCCTGGATTGTCCACTGATCCATCTTCAGGGCTGGAAATCCCAGCCCAGCCAAAGAGGATGAAGCCAAGGGGACAAAGAGAGTGGAGCCAGAGGCCACACTGGAGCGGAGAAGCCTCCAGCAGCCAGGCCGAGCATGGAGGTCGCTGGGCAGTGGGCGGCCTGGGCAGGCCCAAGTTTCCAGCGAGGATGCTCGCTGCTCCCACCCTCGGGTGCCTTCTCCACCAGCCACCACTTGTAAGAGCCGGAAGCAAGCGCTGGGAGACCCCGGCTGCCCATCAACTCTCCGCGGAAGCCCAGGGAGACACAATGGGGGAGGTTCTGCCAGGGCCAGCCCTGCTGGGGAAGGGAGAAGAGGGGGACCAGAGCCCCTTGGAAAGAAACCAGGATTGGACAGACACGAAGGAGGGAAAAGGGAGTGAAGACGTGCTCGCGAGTCCTACAGGCTGGGCGCCCTCCTTTCCCTGGTCCCCATCCTGTTGCCCGCTGCCCGGCCCCACCTTCCCCTGGCCCCGAACCTGCGAGTTCCATTTTGCATGGCTCGATGGGTCCACACCCGCACCCAGCCACACTCCCTCGTCCACACATCCTCGAGCTCATGCGAGTGTCCACCGTTTCCAAGTAACAAAGGGGAAAGTCCCCCGAATAGAGGCTGGGCGCACCCTCCTTTCCCTTTTCTGAAAACCCTAGCCCTAAGCTCGAGGCTCGGGAGCGATTCCCAGCCCCCAGCGCCACCGCACCGCCATAGCCTGACCCGCGCCGAGAGCCCTCTCCCTCCGACGCCCACCGCCTTGTTTACTTCCAACCGCTGCCCGCGAGGGCGCCGAGGCGCGGCAGCCCCGGAGGTCCGCACACACCCACCGAATCGGCACAGCCCGCGCTGCCAGCGCTCCGGGGATCGGTCCCCACTCGGGCCTCGGCTGTCCTCGGAAAAGGGGGCCAGCTCTGCCACCTCCCCAGCCGCTTACCTGCACGGCGGGTCCCCTCCGAGACGATCCCCAGGACGTGCTGAGTCCAGAGGCGCCTGGGAGTGGCGGGGCTGGGGGCAGGGCGGTGGGAGAGGCTTGAGCTGTTTCCCGCCTCCCTTCCTCGGAAGAGTCGGGGCGGGCTGGGAGGCGCGTCCTGCGGGCTGGGGGGCGAGGGGCGGGGGCTCCGGGGGACAGCGCCTCAGTGGCTGTCGGCCGGTGGTTTCTGGGTAGTGTCCACGCGCAGACCCCTCTCCTCTGCCTGCCCGCCCTCCCGCTGCGCGCTCGCGAGCCGTCCTCTCCTCCCCTCTCCTCTCCTTTCTCCCCTCTCCTCTTCTCTTCTCTAGGCTGCAAAGAGGTTTTTCCAAAGGGCAGTGGAGCTCCGGGAAGCAACAGGAGACGGCCGAGGGGGCGTGCAAGCGCCAAGCGGATTTGCCATCAGCTGTTGCTTTTTGGTTTCCCTCTGGTAAGGGCGGGAAGGGAGCGAGACAGAGTCAGTGACGGAGCTAGTGTCTCTCTGAAATAGTAAACTCAGGGGGACGGAAAAATAAGAGAAAACAGAAAATAACCCAGCACCAGACACAGCAACCCACGTTAATTAAGAGCCTTGGCAATTAAAGAGAGTGTGTACAAAGGCATGAATGGCCGTGTGGTGGCTCTGGTTGTACTTGTCATTTTCAGCCAGAGCCAGAGCCAGGTGGGGTGCTGCGTGGACAGCCTTCACCTGAACCACAGATCTGCTTCCCAGAACCTCCTTTAAAGCCTCCCTTAAACGCTGGTCCTGCCAAGTGCCACCCCACCCAGTCCCCAAGATTCAAAATTCCAGATGACAGACTTTGAAGACTTAAATCCTAGCTCTGCAACCCTATCTGTGCCATGACCTTGAGTGTCTCTTGCACTGTCCTCTCCAGTCTCAGTTTCTCACATGGGAAAATGGTGAATTGCAGAATACCCACCCCATGGAAGGCTTAGCTCATAGTGAATGTTCAACAAACTGGCTCTTGCTATGAGGAGCAGAGTTTGTAGGAAAGGGCAGGGGCCAGGTAACGGTGGAAGTCACAGAAACACAAGGGCCTGGCATGTGGTCAGTACCCAGAAACCATGCTGTGATGGGTGGTGTCCAGCCTCAGACAAGGTATGTGTTGGTGGGGAGGGGGCTGCCTACTGAGAGAGGCTGTGATTGTCCAAGCCTGGGTAGGGCCAGGGACACTGCCTTACAAATCCCAAGCCTTGGGATGATGGGTACTGCTAGATAGATAGAGACCCCGCCCCGTCTCTAATAGCCCCTGCTCTGGGCATCTGTTTCCTCATTTGTAAAATGGTCCCTTATAACTAATGGGCAGATGGACTAGATAATCCTGAGGGCCCTTCCACCTCTGACCCTAGATGATTGAATTACTGAATAAACGGAGGGGTTTCAAAACCCCAAGGCAGGAGATATGCATAACTTCAAGAAGGTTGTGGAACCAGTAGAGAAACCACAAATGGCCACAGAGAAAGAATAGCCAGAGAATAACCCCTAAGGAAGACAGGAGGAGAGCTCTGGCCTCTTGAGCCTGGAATTCTGGGCTGAATGGATGCCACCCTGGCACAGTCCCCAAGTCCCTTTGGTTCCTATTAAAACTAAAGCTCTGTCATCAAAGCCTGGCTCAAATCTTGCCCCTTCAAACGCTTGACCTTTCTGTTCTGGCCTTTTCTTTGTTACAATGGCCCTTTTCCCTTCTCTTTTACTCTAGGTGGGAGATGTAAAAACACACCACTTTCTAGGCTCATGTCCTTAGGCAAGTAGATTTAGCCCTCCAGATGCCCTTGAATCCTGCTTTTTGGCCACCTCTCTGCGTTCCTTTTGGGAACACCTAGTAGTGATGAAATGGCAACCTTAGGCTTTGCAAGCCTGTTTGAGAAAGGAAAGGCCAGTGGATCAGAACTCCAAATCTGAACTACCTATTGGTTCATTCAATTCCCTTCTGCCAGATAATTCCAAAGTATTTAGACAAGTTACTTTCCAGACTTCCCGCCTGGTGCTGATCAGCTAAGGCTAGAGAAATATAACAGGAGCTAAATCTGCGTGAAGAGTCCCATGGCTTGACTGTTGAATAGCACTGCTTTGCGTCCCCTCCAGGAGTATTGCTGGAGGAAATTGGGACACTACAGGTACAAAGTGACATACAAGCCTATCCTAACAGGAGTCACATCTCCCTTCTACGGGGAGAAGAAACACATCTATGCCCTGTGAAAAATGTGGGATGGCTAAAAGGAGGTCACCAGCTGCTCCATTCTTTCAACACATTTATGGGTGGGAGGAGCTACTACTCTTTACTGAGCCCTGGGCCAAGATCTGGGGATATAGCTAAAAAGGAAACACATGGTCCCTTATAACTAATGGGCAGGATAGATATTTATCAAATGTCCCCATGAATAAGTATGTAATTAAAGCACGGTTCAGAGCCCTGTGGATGGAGCACTTGAGAAGAGAGCTGAAGAGTGAAGAGGTGTTAAGAGGATAAAGTGAAGGAGCAAGGAATTAGGGTGTGAGGGGTGAGAAATGATTCTGACAGTGGAACAGGAGCAGCATGAGCAAAGGCCCTGAGGCAGGAGGATCATGGTGTGAAAGAAGCCATTGCGAGGACTTGAGCAAAGGGGACTGGAGAGAGAAGCAGGTGCCAGGCCCGGGGGCGGGGGGGGACTGGCACTTTGTAGGTGATTCCAGCTTTTATTCTTAGAGCAATGGGAAGCCACTGTAGGGCATCAAGAATTGGGGATAGGCTGGCTCAGGTCATTCCTAGGGGACCCAGCAATCAGGGATCAAGGGGCTGTGAGGAAAGCAACCTTAACATGAAGCTGAGACATAGGTCTGGGTCTCCAGGGAAAAGCTCGGCTTCTCTATAGGCTCCAGGCATAAAGAAAAAGATCCAGGACAGGGCTGTCCAGCTATGGAGGAAGTAGAGCATTAAAGGACAGAAACCACATTTGAAACTCTCCTCCCCACCGCACTCCCCAGAACTGGAGCCATGGGAAGACACTTGGGAGGACAGCACAGCTACCGGGAGCACAGGGACAGCTTCGTGCTTTGAAGCTTGCTCTGGGCTAACTTACAACTGTACAGCCAAACCTCATGTGGATAGCACTTGCCCCTGGTTTCCCTGTACTGCGGCAAAAATAACTCTTCCACATGTTGGTACCACAGTCACACAGCCTGGGACAGGCAGCAAAGGGTGGAAAATGGAAATTAAAGGAGAGAGACCAGGAGTCTTGGGAGACCCTGCTCCTAGCAGGAAATCCTCCAAGGTAGAATCAGGACTCAAGACCGGGATTCACACTGTACCCCAGAAGTATATTAATGTACATAGTTACCATTCAATAAAATTTAAAAAAAAAAAAAAAGATCATTCTAGGATGCCCACTGGCTGATGTTCTGTATCCATTCACACCCACTTTGTAGGGGTTTGAATGCTAAGCCCCCAACCCCTAGGACAGAGCTGTTTCCTGGCTCCTCGGCTGAGAGACCTGCTCATTTCTACACCTCCCTGTGATCTGGGTCTCTCCCTCCCTCCCTGATCTTTCCTTCTCATACTCCTGCCTTGTCCTCTCTTCCTAGATCCAGACGAGTAATCCCAGGAACTCAGCACTGCTCAGGGTGAATCCTCCATCATCCCATGCCGCAAAGCTACTCCACTCCCATCTCTTTCTTGAATTCATACACGGCCTCTACCTCCAGTGCCTTTTCCCACGCTCACTGCTCCTGATCTATGCCAGGCCTCCTTGGAGCCAGCCCGCCACTGGTGACTCTGCCTCAGTCTCCCCACCTCCACCTCTGTCAACTCTTGTGTGGTCTCCTGGGTCCTGGGGCCCTCCAGGCCAGGTTGCTTCCAGAGGTATTTTCTACAACACAAATGTGATTCAAACTCTCAATGCTTTTCTATTTTCTGCAAGTTAAAGTCCAAATTCTTAACACACCGTTCACTTTTTACAACCAGACACCCACCTGCTTTTCCCACTTCATCTCCTGATCTATTCCCTGTCACCCACCCCATCATCTCGATCACCCTGATTTGTGTATAGGCTCCTTCTCAGCCAAAGGGAGCCATGTGCAATTATCCGAATACACTGTCTGCTTTCCTGCCCCCAAACCTTTGCTCACGTGCTTCCCTTTGCTTGAAACATCTTCTCCCCTCTTTCTCTACTTACAAGAATCCTACCTACTCTGAAAGCTAAATTCAAATACTGTGTTATCTTATTGAAATGAAAGCTATCTTGTCCATGCTGTCATTAGCAGCACAGTGCCTCTGTATCTATAATTGGACTTAAAGTCTGAACTTTACACTGCTTGGTAGCATGTGTCTGCCACCCCAAAAGAAGGACAACTTTTTTTTTTTTTGTCTTTGTACAAGACTTTATTAAAGGTCTTTATCAAGCCACATCCAGAATCCAGTTACTCCATAACTCCCTGTTATGTTGTGGGGACTGACTGGGACATAGCAGGTGGCTCTGGTTTCCCACCCTTCTGTTCAAGATAGGGGTAGTAGGCAGTACCTCGTTTGGGGTTTGTGATGCTCACATGTTCAGGCAGAGGTTTCTTAGGGCCAGTCTTGCCAGGAGGGTCCCAGAGTAGCATGATCTTCACCTTGATGCCCAGCACACTCTGTCTGGGCAGCACATGAGCACAATGGTGTCAACATAGTAGTTAACAGGGCCTCACTGCGGGTCATCAGGCCACCCACAGACTTCATGCACTCAACCCTCTGTCTTTGGAGTTTCCCAGACACCACAACCTGCATCCTTTGGTTCCACTCTTTCTATGAGCTGCAGCATACCACGTAGGCTCTCTGCACCACAAGCCCTCCAAGGAATTCGTACCACAGAGATTCTGCCTGGGCAATGGCACACAGACCTCGCATGGCCACCTTTTCAGCATAAAGCTCTATGTTGCCCTCTGGGAAGCCGAACCTTTTCTGAACTACAGCAGGCAGCTCCCCACTACACTGGCCCTTCCCACCAAGAACATTCTTGCTCTGGTGGCTAAGGTAATGACTTCTGTGATGGTTGGTGTGACTCGGACCTCAACTCCAGAGTAGCCATCTTCAGCCAGCTCACAAATAGGAAACTCACTCAGTTCATCTTTGAAGATGCCATCAGCTGCAAACTTCCTCTTGGAGATCTGCACTGCCATGTTGCCACTGCACGCTGCGGAAAGGAAGGCCACAGTGAGAACTTCTTGAGGTCCCATGTGGCATCTTACTCCATTTATAGATTCCATGATCTTAAAAGGTGACCCACTTATAACTTGTTGAATTTAAATTAATTGCAGTTGTTGACTCACAAGTCCCTGCATAACCTGGCTCCAGCCAACCCCTCCACATCCATTTAAAACACCTTCCTCCTTTACTCTCTCTCCAGCCAGCAACCTCCCAGCTTTACCAAAGATCTTGACCATAGGTCTTCAGAACCTGAGCCAAGACCACACCCATGAAATGCACTGGGTTTGCCTTCTCTTCCCAAGAGGAAGGGATGGAGTAGTTGGTGCTGTTGAGGAGACAGGCAGAGGACAGATAGACAGGGAGCCTCTCAGGGCTCTGATCCTTCCCAAATGAAGGTCTTCTCCTGGGGACTTCCCAGCCACATTGCTTACAGAGGAAAAACAGGCAACCGTGACACGGACTTTGGGGGATGAAAAGTAGGCCTCTACTAGTTCAGAAGGCCTTCCTACGTGGAGCAGCAGGCACTACTGGTTCCCTCGCCAGAGCCTTTCTCTTCTTTGTCCTTTCTATCAGAACTTTTTTCTAACTGAGCAGTAATGTGCTCAGTTTGCCCTACCCATTTCTCCAGACTCCTTTGTAAATAGGTCTGTCCATATGACCCAATTCTAGCCAAGGAGATTGGAACGGTATTACGCCAGGTAAGAATTCCAAGAAAGACAAAGTGGTATGTGCTTTTTGCAGCCTTGCTCTTCACTCTTTCCCCCCCCTTCTCATCCTCATCCTTCTTTCCTGGCAGAAATGTAGATGTGATGCCTGGAGACGAAGCAGCCATTTCACACCCATGAAGAAAAGAGGTCTTCAATTAAGGGTAGCAGGGCAGGAAGCCGAAAGAACCATCAACAACCTCTGAATGGCATCACTCCAGACTTCTTGTTATATGAGAAACTCCAATTCCTCTTTTTTTTTTTTTTTTTTTATTGTTGTTGTTGTTGCGATTTTTGGCTGGGGTCAGGCTGGCTCCCTACTCCTTGAGCTACAGGCACCGCCCCCAATTCCTCTTCCTACTGTAGCTGGTTTTCTGTCCCATGCAGCCAATATAATCCTAATTGATATAAGGGAGGTGGCCCAGCTGGGGGGGACAGCCTTACAGCATGAGAAAGCAGAAGTTTAGCACAAGTCTTTGTCCCCTAAAAGGCCTTGACCTGGCACTTAAAGCTCCATTGGCACACACCTGGCCCATGACGGCACCTCAGAACCAAACACACACCAGCACAGTCTCTCTCCTTAGCTACCTTTGTATCAGCATCTTGATTTGGGGGCAGGAGCGAAAACAAAGGCAGTCAGAATGGTGGAAGTCTGAAATAAAATTTCACCCTGTCTTCCCACAAGAAAACCATAACATATGTAAGGAGAAAGCATGATTTGAGGCATGCCAAGGCGTAGAGGAGAATTGTTTCTAAGTGAAAAATCTACCCCAATCCAATTTGTCTGGAGAACCAATTGCTGCCTGATTAACTGAAACGTGTAAGTGTGAAATGTCACCTCGAGGTGCTGATCTCTAATTATGAGCATGCGTCTGTTCTGGTTATCCAAATGACAGCACATGACCACTCTCCCCTAAGCCTTTCTACTCTGCAAATATGCACCCATTTGTTTTTCCTAGTGAATGCAAATGAGAGAGAAACACAGTGATGTTGCCCTTTGGAGATAATGATGTTGGAAATTCAAGACATAATGGCTCCCTAGACAAGACCAGAATAGCTTTGAGTTTCCGCTTGCCTTGTGCACAGAGAAGCTGACAGCCTGTTAGCATAAGCAGGTGCCTGAACTCGCCGCCCCTCCCTGAGTGCCTGGAGCCAGCCTTCTTGGGGAGAGGCACCTGTTTATCATCATATACTTTCTTCCAAACCGTCAGATCCAGGCTCAGAACAGAGGCTGTAGCTGAGTTTCTGAGCCAGGAGGAGTTGTGGGGACCCAGCAGGCACCCCCATTTAATCTGGAGAACAGCTTTGCAACTAGACAATAACCTACTGTCCCAGTCATGTTTGCTGAGCCAGTGAGACTGATTTGAATCCACTTATTCTCTTTTGCATCTCCCTGTTCTACACCCACCCCGAAGCCAGAGCTGGAGTTTAGGAAAACAATAAGAAATGATTTGGGGCTGGCAGATTGTTCAAGTTCTTTATAAGGAAGTCACATGAAGCCTGCAGACTAACTGCCAGCAGGGTAGAGAGGACCTTCCCTTCCCTGTTGGGCAAATTTGGTGCCTGTAGACAAATCTGCATTTCATGTAAGGAGGGTAAAGCAGTGGCCAGAGGCCTGGCATCCGGGGACTAGACTTGGCCTGCCTTAGAAAATGGGTTGATCTCTGATGACACCAGACATCCAAGAGGGGCATGGGCTGGGTCAGCAGACCGCTGTGGTCACAGAGTCACTGCCTCTCTTGTCTGATCCTAACGGACTGCAGAGTCCATTGACTTCTCCCCCCTCCCAACCCTCCTGTTATTTTGCTATCCCTTTGATGATGCCGTTGGGGTAATTGCTCCTCAGATCAGGCACATGTTTGAAGTCCTTCATTTAAAGCATTATCTCTATTGATTTTTGTTTTTCAGGACTTATAAGGACCTTAGATGTGGCTGGTAGGAGGTGATGGCTGTAAAACACTCATCAGTCTGACCATTCGCTCTGGTATTAAACATTTATCTAACCCTAAAACACATCTCCTTCCCAGCACACTGTTAAAAAGAGAATCCATGAGTATTTTCCTAAGTTTAACTTGGACCTTTCTCATTGGGAATCAGAAGGGATACGATGACTCAGCCTAAGGGGTTGACTAAGTTGTTTACTCTTAGATGGCAGGTAACTTGAGGACAGAAGGGATGTCTGGTTATGTTCTTTTTTTTTTTTTTTTTTTTTTGAGACAGAGCCTCAAGCTGTCCCCCTGAGTAGAGTGCCGTGGCATCTCAGCTCACAGCAACCTCCAACTCCTGGGCTCAAGCGAGTCTCCTGCCTCAGCTTCCCAAGTAGCTGGGACCACAGGTGCCTGCTACAATGCCTGGCTATTTTTTTTTTTTGGTTGCAGCCGTCGTTGTTGTTTGGCGGCCCGGGCTGGATTCGAACCCGCCACCTTGGGTGTACGTGGCTGGTGCCTTAGCCACTTGAGCCACAGGTGCCGAGCCTCTGGTTATGTTCTTAATCCTCTCCTCCCCTCCCTCATTGTCAATATAATTGGTGTGTGATGAATATTTACTGTATGCAAAAAATAGGAAAGGTATTGACGGAGTAAACCAAGAGACATCAATACATAGTCCCCTGGCAGCCTGAGAGCAGTCTGATGTTGTGTCTTGTTTGATAGGAAGGGGATAAGATGGGGGGGGGGTGCAGGTTCCCCGAGGCGTGGTTCAGGGGCCCAGAGCACAACATCTGGGGAGTGTTTCTAAAATTGTGCTAAATTCTTATTTCCAAAGATGGCCTCAGCAACATCTCCTCATCCTTGTACTCTTCTGCTGTGAAACTTTGCCCTGCTTCCACGGGGCGGTGGTGACTGCTTCCTCTGTGCTTCAATCTGAGCTGGCTCTGTGATTATTTTGAGCAACAAAAAGAGGCAGAACTCTCATTATATAACTTCCTAGACTGGGCCGTAAGAAATCTGCTACTTCTGCCTTTGCTGTTTGAATGCTGCCTCTTAAGAAGTCACACTACCCTGCTGGGGAGAGAGACCTCGTGGAGAGAGGCCTCAAGTCATCTTGGACGGGAGCAGCCAAGCCCCACTCCCAAATGAAGGCAGCCCCTGCTGTGAACTTGACCAGAAACCACTCAGCTGGGCCTTGCCCCAATTCCTAATCCACAGATATGAGCAAATTAAATGGTTGTTGTTCTGAATGCAAAGTTTGGGGACATTCTGCTCTGTAGCAGCAGATGATGAAAAGAAGGTGAGAGGGAATCAGATTCTCCAGGGATGAGGGATCTGGGCATTGCATTTTAACAGGTCCTCCCTGGGACTAGGAGTTCAGTCTCCCACTGATGCCTCCCACAGGCTGCTTCGTGTATCACTTGAAGAAAACAGTGGGTTTGAAGTCTTAGACCACGCCATGAGCCTGAGCTGTGGCAGTTGGGATAGGGACATATTTGGTGGTAAGAAGGATCAGACAGCTTCTGAAAGGCAGAGTCTCAGAAGACACAGGGCACGAAAGATTTCAGTATGCAGAGCCCTGAACCACACGTGGCAAGGAGATTCACTGGAAACAGAGCCACGGAAATTATGAGTTGGATGAGCCCTGAGAGAATGATTTACAGATTGAGAGTCCAGGGCTCAGAGTGGGGAATTGACTTGCCCCAGAGCCATACAGCTTGTTAGCAGCCGACTTGGGACCAGAGCAAGGTTTCCTGAGAACTGGTTTCCCCTTTCCCTTGCTCCGTCCATCGCTGGGGATTTCTGCATCCTAACTGCAGAGTGAGAAACACATACTTTCCTAAATGCTTGAAAAATATCTTAAAATATTGGCTAAGCTATGTACTTGAGAGTGCTGGCTTAAAATTTTTTTTTCAATTTTTTAGAGACAGGCTCTTGCTCTGTCACCCAGATTGGGGTACAGTGGCATCATCATAGCTCACTGCAACTTTGAATTTTGGGGTTTAAATGAACCTCCTGCCTCAGCCTCCCAAGTAGCTAGAACTATAAGCATGCACCATCACACCTGTTAAATATGTTTTAAATATTTTTTTATAGTAACGAGGTCTTGCTATGCTGCCCAGGCTGGCCTCAAACTTCCAGCCTCAAGCAGTCCTCTCACCTCAGCCTCCCAAAGTGCTGGCATTACAGGTGTGAGTCACTGCATCCTTCCTGGGAGTACTGATTATTAATGTTCCAATTTAGGTGAAACTACCAAAAGCAACCAGGGCAAGAGGGGGACCAGAATAGGCATGGGACTAAAGGCCATCTTCCTGAAAATCACCCTCTGATGAGGGAGCCTGGGGGTCTTAGGTGGGACAGAGCAAGATGGCGCTCAGAGGCACAATGAGTGAATGGGATGCCATGTGAGGCTGATTACTTGGCAGGCCCAGAAAGTCCCATTGGGAAGGTCTGTAAGTTTCCATCTGAGTCCATTTTGTCTTATCTGGTTCCTCCACCAGCAGAGGGGAGGGAGGACTGGCTGGTGCCCAAGTGGGAGGGCCTATGACACAGAGTTCCCAGGCCCCACTGTGCTGATAAGAAAGCCAACCAGGGCCTGGAAGAGGACCAGCCCCTAGAACTAAATCAGAGGGGTCAAGGGCTTCTACACCTGGCATCCAGATTCCACTCTCTGCCTCTCTCTCCTCTCAAAGTCCAGCCACCCCTTGCCCCTCATCATGGGAGGAGGGGCCATGATGAGACACCACCCAGTGGGGTTTATTTTTAGTTTCCCATTCTCTTAAGAACTGCTGGTCACGGAGCAAGCTCTTTAAAGATCCCAGCTGCCCTTATGCAGAGTACTGAACAAGAAAGAAGGGGTTTTTCTTGCAGGAGGAAGGGTCAAAGTTGGGTAGGGGGAAGAACACTCCCTGAGTTCAGAGTGGGCAAAATGAGCCAGGTTGGTAAACTTATTTCCTTGGCAAATAGTTCTTTCTCAAGAGAGAAATCGGTAATGCTGTTGCACTTTGCATGCCAAAGAATAAGGTTCTTTTAGAAGGCAGTAGGGAGGTACCAGAATGAACATATATAATTGTTAATTAGATTCTAGGACTTGTCACTTAATAATGGTTGGTCTTGAGCAAGTTGCTTAACCTCTATGAGCATCGGTTTCCTCATCTGGGAAGATGATTTTGATGATATTGATTGCCTCCTCCATGGGGTTTTGGGGCAGCTCGAGTGACATAACACATGTAAAATACCTACCCTAGTGCCCGGCAAAGTAATTGCTCAGTAACTATTAATTTCTTGATTTCCTATACTAACTAAACGCACTTTGACCAGCCCCAAGACAGAACTGACTCTTACCAGCATTACTGCACCGGACACAGAGCTTTGTGTGTCTGTTACGTGCCTTACCATGATGGGCCGGGCATCACATACCCCTTTTTACTTCTGATTGCCTTATGGTGAACCCCACCCTACAGGAGGCCATTACATTAAGTCACGGTGAATGCAGATAAACCGTGAGATCAGAGGAATGTGCCCACTGCTTCAGACCTTTCCGATGGCCAGGCAACTGAGTGCTCCATTCTCTTCCCATCTCTGTGGGACCGGACCAAGCCAACTGAACTCACTGAGCTGGCTTAGAGAGACTGTAGCTCTCGAGCTGGCTTAGAGAGACTGTAGCTCTCTGCTCCGGAGAGGCTTCCAGGAAGCAACAGAAACACAATAGCCAACTCCAAGCATTACTAAGTAGCAGAGTCTGAACTGGAATCCGGAGGCAAAGCAGGTTCTTTGCTTGGGGTCTTGTTGGGGAAAGACATGACCTTGGCTTCTGGCTTTCAGGCACTGTGCAATCCTGGCCCCTTCTTCCCATGAGATGCCGTCCATGGGGGTGAGGGAGTCTCACCACGACACAATGACCTTCTCCCTCAGTCACCAGCCATTCTCCACCCCTGTCCATGTGGGGCTGAGGTCTTAGCACCCACTCCTACTTTCTCTATCTCTCTCTACACACCCCGAGCTGTTAACCAGAGGTAGGCAGAAATTATTTCTTTTGTCCCAGAAATCTGTTTAAGGGAAGTGCAGAGAGATGGGTTTGTGTGTCTGTGTTTTCACTCTGAACGGGCCATTTCTCCTGCTCTCCCAGGGCGAACCTGCTGCTTTCCACACTGTTGAGATTTCTGTCTGTGATAAAAGGAGGGCGTCTTGCGGCTGATCTTCCCAGGACTGGTGAGGCGTAGGAGCTTGGCTGGAGACACGTCTGACTGCCATTGCTATCATCAGCATTTAATATGTGCTAAGGGCCCCAGAGGACCTGCTTTCAGCTCAAGAATGCTCTGAGATGTCAAGGCCAAGTGAGATAGCGTGGGCATCCTTCCACAGGATGCCTAGCTGCAAATCTCCTGCAAATCAAATATCCCCAAGCCGCGCACACCCAGGTGTATTCAGACAAACACGTCTTCTAGGCCAGCAGTTCTCAAACTTGGACATACCAAGGAACCCCAAGGAAATGTTTATGCTTCTGGTCAGGAGACAACACTTTGAGAGCCAGTAACTAATACACCTACTAATAGCACTTAGATATTCACACATACATCCAAAGGCGTATACACACAGACACGTGGTCCCAGCCCACCTCTTCAGCTCCCTCATGCCCCAGCCTCCCCATCGCCCTTTGGGCTCCAGCCTCGCCAACCATCTTTACATTTTTGAGTCCCAGGCCTCCTGCCTTGGGAAGAAAAAGAGTCAGGAGAACAATAAATTGAGGCAGAAAGGCAGGACCGCTCACACATTGAGGGAATGGCAGTAGATCTTCCTGGCAAGATAGTTCCCACTGAGGGTGGAATAAGAGATAAAAATTTTTTCTCTGCCTGGAACATGATTCCGCCTACTCTTTGTCTAGTGAATACCATCTCCTGCGTCAGATCTTAGCTCTAATATCCCTTTTCAAGGAAGCCTTCCCTGATCTACCCCTCCTTCTCCCAAGCATCAACCCCAGAGTCTGGCAGATCCTCGGGATAGCTGATCAAGTCTTTACATAATTTTTCTTCATGCACCGATGGCAGCTTTGTGTTTGTGTATAGTTGACTCCATGAGAGCTGGAATCACGTTGAGTTCCTCACAATTCCATGCCTAGGTGACTGTTTACCTAATGGTGGATGCTAAAATATATTTGTTAAATAAATAAATGAATTCTCATGCATATGGACATCTCACGTATACGCACAGGTATCCATAGAAGGACACATTTATGTACACTTTTTTATGGATCGTTAGCATTCTTTGAAGCAGGGGGTAGTAGACTCAGACACTGTTGGAGGAATAAAAGTTAATGTAACTCTTCCAAACAACAGTGTAGCATTTGGAATAAAAATGTAAACAATCCTATTTATAGAATTTACCCTTTGGAGATTATTGCTTCAGAATAAAAATGTGCACTCACAAAGAAATTCATTGCTAGAATATATACATTGTCAAAAAATGGAAACTACCCTACTTAGATGTCTACTTATAGATCAAGTAAACTATATATCTATACAGTGGGGTATTCTGAAACCATTAAAATGATAATACAGCTGCACCCCCTTTTTGAGGTTTCACTTTCTGGTCTCATTTACCCATGGTCAACCAGAAATATATAAGTCATAAGTTTTAAATTGCAGACTGAGTAATATAATGAAATGTCTTGTGCCATCAGGCTCCGTCCCTTATTCATCATAGCAAGAAGAAGGGTAAATATGGTTCAATAAGATATTTTGAAAGAGAGAGAGATAACAAATTCATACAGCATTTATTATAGTATGTTGTTAGAATTATTTTGTTTTATTTTTTATTTTATTATTTGCTTTATTATGTTGTTAATCTATTACTGCACCTAATTTATAAATTAAACTTCATAGATTTGTGTAGGAAACACTTAGTATTAATCCTTAAGATAGGATTTGGTACTAGCCACGATTTCAGACATCCATCGGAGGGCTTAAAATGTATCCCTCTCAGTGAAGGGGGGGACCACTTGTCATATCTAACCCTGTACGGAAGGTTTTCATCTCATGTTGGGGGAAAAAAAAATCAAGATACAAAACAACCTGTATAATATGATCCCATTCATATAAAATTGTAGATCTTTATCTATAGGTATATAGAAAAAGTTCCAGAAAGATTTTACCGAAATGCTAACAATATTTACTTCTGGATGATGAGATTTAAAGTAATTTTTTACTTTCTTTTTTGTAATAGTACCTACTTTATAACGTTGAGAGATTGAGATAAAGTGTGTGACAATGTGACCAGTTTATAGAACAATGCTTGGCACAAATAAGTGGTAGCTTTTATATTATTTTTATAGTTTCAAGGATTGTTTGTATTTAAAAATAATCCTATAAAGAGAGTATTTACAAAATTAAGTTGCAAAATTGCAAAAACAATCAAGCTTCAAAAAAAAAAAAATTAAAAGAAAGGGCCAGGAAGCTGACAGCATGCAAATGACCTACAGGTGTGGGTCCTCTAATCCAGACTCAACTCCTGCTCCCAACATTTAACACAGTCCTTAGTATAAGTGCCTGTGACACTATGTTGAATTCAACTAAATTTGGTTTATCTGTTGGTCCAATAAGAGGGATTATCAGAGAGCAAGGGATGGATTCCTTTCTCTACTTCAATCACAAAACTGACCCCGCCCACACCTCATCACTGATATTGAGGATATCAGTTACATTTCCCAAATCCAGAGAGAATGATTCAAGTGTTTTTAACTAGCATTTTTGAGTGCTCACCTGGGATGCATCAAGCCCAGGCAGTTAAGAAAATGCAAATTCCCCGTCACTCTTCTCTGTCCCACCCGCCGTGCTCTTTATTAAACTGCAATTAAATCTTTATTTCTCTTCTTCAATAAGACCCACTTCACAGTGCACGGGTGACTGGCCTCGGATCTCTTCAGATGATAGGTTGTTCACTTTTCCCCAAAAGTAGGCAATGAGGGTAAGATAAAGATATGGTTCCAATAGAATTTCCAGGAAGTGCCCATTCCCAGTCATTATCTGCAGATTTTCCTGTTTTGTCTTGTATGATCTATTGCAGCAGTTCTCAGAGTGCGGTTGGAGGACCTCTGGGGGTGCCTGAGAAATTTCACAGGGTCACCAGAGTCAAAACTACTTTCAGGAAAAAACTATCATGTCCTTTGCCTTTTTCACTGTGTTGTCATTTGTACCAATGGCACAAAAGCAAGATGAATCAAACTGCTGGCTTCTCAACACACATCAAGGCAGTGGCACCAAACTGCACACTACTATGGTCACTGCGTCCTTCTCCTTCACAGACTTGTCAGTTTCATGTTGAAGTGTCCTGGAGGAAGCTGCAAAGTTTACTGACTACTATAAATTATTAATATTAAGCTTCAACCCTGTGCATGTCTTTAATATCGGATGTGACAAAGCGGGATGTCTACATAAAGCATTTTTTGCTGCACACCAGAGTGTTAAGTTTGTCACAAGGAAAAGCACGTGGGTATTTTTGGGTTGCATGCTAAACTCGACATTTTTTTTCATGTGACACCATTTTTTCTTGAACAAAGATGGACAAATGATGCTTATTCAGCCTTGAATATTGGCAATGATTTCCTCAGAAATGAAAAAAAAAATGCGCTTGTCAGCTCAAGTAAGACAATTGACGTTTGTCGCTTAAGCTTTTAGTTGAAGATTGGAATTTTAGAGACTTTACATCCTTCACTATGATACCAACAGCTTCCAGTCTTCAAAGACCTTTCTGATGAAATCAATGTTGATATTAATGCAGGCAATGTTTGATCTTATATAATGAAATTGGAAGATTTTCATAACTCAGAGAACCAATATTTTCCAAATTCCCCGTGAATGATGCTATAGAATTAGGCCTGGGGAAAAGACTCATTCGAAGTACAATACAGACCAAGAGATTTTAATTTAATCCAATACAAAAAGTTCATTCATAGGGTTTTCAGATTGCACATTTGTAGCTAACCTTTAAGAAGCTACCATTTGCCAAAGTTGAGTAGAATCCCAAAGAAAAGTATACCTAATTATCTGGAAAGGCTATTCAAATACTCTTCAACTTTCCAATGCTATATTTGTGTAAGATTGAATTTTCTTCATATATTTCAACCCAAATAGCATACCACAACAGATGGAATACAGAAGCAAGTGTGAAAATTCAGTTATGTTTTATTAATCCATACATTAAAGAGACTTGTAAAAATGTAAAACACTGCTACTCTTTTCCTTCTTCTTGTTTTTTTTGAGATAGAATCTTCCTCTGTCACCCTGGGTAGAGTGCTGTGGTGTCACAGCTCACAACAACCTCAAACTCTTGGGCACAAGTGATCCTCTTGCCTCAACCTCCCAAGTAGCTGGGACCACAGGCATTCATCACAATGTCTGGCTAGTTTTTCTATTTTATTACAGACAGACTCTCAATCTTGATTAAAGTAGGCTTGAACTCCTGAGCTCAAGCAATCCACCCACCTCAGCCTCCCAGAGTGCTAGGATTACAGATGTAAGCCACTTCACCTGACCTCTCCTTATTCTTTTTTATTTGAAAAATACAGCTTTTTAAAAATAATAATGTTATATTAACATGTAAATAGCCCAGGCTCGGCACCTGTGGCTCAATCGGCTAAGGCGCCAGCCACGTACACCTAAGGTGGCGGGTTCGAATCCCTAGCCCGGGCCTGCCAAACAACAATGATGGCTGGGCAAAAAATGGCCGGGCATTGTGGCAGGTGCCTGTGATCCCAGCTGCTTGGGAGGCGGAGGCAGGAGACTCGCTTGAGCCCAGGAGTGGGAGGTTGCTATGAGCTGTGATGCCATGGCACTCTACCCAGGGGGATAGCTTGAGGCTCCGTCTCAAAAAAAAAACCAAACAAACATGTAAATAGCCCAAATAGGTATAGAATTTGTATTAAAAACTATAGAAGTTAGATGAAAGAAATTAAAGATCTAAATAAATGAAGTGTCATACCATGTTCATGGATTGAAAGACTCAGTATAGTTAACATGTTAAAATTAACAATTCTTCATAAATATAAGGAAGCTATTTCTAAAACTTACAGGTAAATGTAAAGGAACTAGAGTAGCCAAAGTAATTTTTGACAAGAATAAATATGGGGGATTTGCCCAACCCAATTTTAAGTCATACTATGAAGCTACAATAATTAAGACAAGATGGTAATAGTGAAAGGACAGACATGTTTGTCGCAACCCATTGGGCTGTAAGGCCCTGGTCTCGATCACCACAGGAAGGAACCAGGCATGACGAGGATTAGTAGCGCATCCTTGAGGGAGGCAGGCTGGCCCCGAGCAACCTCTGCACTAGCCTTTTATTGAGAGAGAACAATACAGGTGAGGGGAGTAATTAACAATGACTACATGCTGAAGGCTTGGGCTCTTCTTCCACAAGGAACACCTACGGAAGAATGGCCCGAGGTCCACCCATCAGCTGCAGATCATCTTGGCAGATGTCATCTGGCATCCCCTACACATGTTGATCAATGGAATAGAGAATCTAAAGATATACCCACACAAATATATTCAGTTGATTTTTAACCAAATGCAAAGACAATTGGATGGAAAAAGTACTATCTTCAACAAATGGTACTAGAAAAACCGAACATCCTTTTGCAAACAAACAAATAAAAATGAACCTCAATATATACCTCAACAGTATCCAGATGAACTAAAAATGGATCATAGGCCCAAATGGGAAACACAAAATAATAAAATTCCTAAGAGAAAACATTAAAGAAAATCTTTATGAGCTTGTATTTGACAAAGAGTGCTTAGATATAATGGCAAAAGCACAGTCTGAAAAGAAAAAAAATTGATAAAATGGGCTTCGCCAAATTGAAGACAATTGTTCCGTTAAGGACACAATTAAGAGAATGAAAAGGCAAGCCACACAGGGAAAAAATATTTGCAAATCACATATACATCAAAGAATTGTATCCAGAATATATAAAGAATTCTCAAAACTCAACAATATGATAAAAACAACCCAACAAAGAGGTGAGCAAAATATTTGAACAGACACAGTCACCCAACAGGACATACAGATGGCAAATCAAAAGATTCTCGAGATCATTAGTCATTAGGGAAATGCAAATTAAAATCATAAAAAGATACCACTGTATGTCATTGAATCTATTAAAATGACTATAATTAAAAAAATACTGACAATACCAAGTATTAGGGAGGATATCTAGCAACTGGAACTCCTACATTGCAAGTAGAAATGAAAAAAGGTATAGCCACTCTAAAAATGATCTAGCAGTTTCTTACAAAGTTAAACATGCAATTACCAGCTGACCCAACAATCCCATCTATAGTAATTTATCCTAGAGGGATGAAGGTTTATGTTCACATGAAAACTCGTGCCTAGTTGTTGAAATCTATACTCATTTTTATTTCTGCCATGATCTTATTAGGAAGGAATGGCTTTGACTCCAGAGAGAATTCACAGACCTTTATGCAATGTTCCTAAGAGATAGAAGCCTAAACTGTCAACAGACAGTGGGGAAGGGACTTTAGAGGTTGAAGAGAGGGGAGTAGTCTAAGTCTGACCCATGGGGAGTGGGATTCCTGAGGCTGAGGGTACAGACAGCAGCAGGTTTGGGAACTATGCCCTTTACCTGTGCAGTACTCTGGGGGGTACTTGTGCAGACACCTAGCCTGGGGAGCTACGCACAAGCTCTCCTGGGGAATAACATGACAAAGCCGGGCTGCAACAGTTCAAAATCAGATTAGTCTGCTTTTAGAAAGAAAGATGACATTTCTTGTACCTTAATGACCCGGAGCACATTCCTCTGGCTCCATAGATCTTAGCTGGAAACCCCAAGAACAGATGAGAAGGCCCAGCCCCAGAGTCAGCATTTACAGTGCTCACAGAAAAGAGTGTGAAGGACAGTCTCTTAGGAAGACCATTGTAGAACTTGTGGAAGACTGAGAAAGAGCAGCCAGAGGGCTGGAAGGGAAACTGGGCGAGTCCACGGCATGAAAGTCATGGCAATGTAAGGCAGAGCTCAACAGCTAAATGCCATGAGAGTTCCAGTAAGTTGAGGACTGAAAAATATCTATCAGATATGGCACCATGGCGGTTCACTGGTGTGATGGGGCAGGAGCCAGATGGCTGTGGATTGGGGAGCCATGGGGGGAGGGGTGTGAGGATACGTGCCCCTCGCAGCCCTGAATTCCCTAACTCCATTGGCTGTGCAGTCAGAGGCCACCAGCACAGAACACTAACTTCTCCCAGATGAGAATTCCTTCAGGGACAGGCAGCCATCCTGGCCTCATCAGTGACAAGAGAGACCACAGTGAGCTCAATTCAGTGGAGCTCCAAGACTTAGAGAAACCAGCGGCTAGGAATGGGTGTTCATTCCCTGGGTGGTAGTGTCTCCTCCATGGAAGACCAGCTCACTGCAAAAAGACGAGAAGTGTTTATGAAAGAAATGGCAAATTTCCTAAGAACTGGAGATTCATCTATAATTCTCTCCCCTATCTTATTTGTTTGGTGAAGGTGTTAGAAGTGAGACTTCACCTCTGAGCTGTTCTGTGGACCTGGTTCCATTCATCCAGCAGAACTAGCGAGTTCGACTGAGTCAAAGGGAGAGTGGAAAATGAGGCAGCGGGGACTCCCATACAGCAGAATAGAAGCAAAGTATATTTAAAGTGAAGGAAAAGCATAAACTTTCCCAGGAGAGAGGAAAAGGGTCTCCCTAGCAAATGAGAGGGCACACCACACAAAGGCAATACACCAACATAAGTATTTTCACCCCAATTCCTCTTATATTTCCCAATAAGAATTCCCACTGGCTCCCCGCAGGCCTTCGAGTGTGCTGTCCTGGTTTCATTTCTTGCACCTTAATGACCCAGAGATCATTGTTGTGGTTTACCTCAATTGTCACATAAATCCAATTTCTTTATTCAGTATCAATTAACTGTCATTTCACTAATGATGGTATCTGTTAGTTTTGCAATGTTTTTGGCAACAACAGTGGGCCTTGTTCTGTGACAGAGATCCTTATCTCTGGGGATCATTGTCTCTATTTTATGGGAGGCTCATTCACCAGCTAGAGGGCTGGTATCACAGGCTAGAAGTTACATTTTGCAAGAATAGCACACCCTTGGCCACAAGTAGGTCACACCCACCCAAAATTTCTTGCTTCACTTTAGGCCCTCTCCAACTTTTTTGTCCAGAAGACCATAAGTCTGTCCCACCTCCCTACTGTCCCTTTAACCTCCTTTTAGGAGGTTATATCCTTATAACCTCCTTATCCCTAATCAGAAGGGGTCTGGGGGTGAAGGATGTGGCCCTTTGCTATAAATCCAACATTTGTTGAGAGGTTGCAATAGGAAAACTCTTTGCTCTGTGTGTTTACAGGTATCATCCCATCTAATCTCACAAACAATGTGGGCTACAGACACCCATTTTACATCTGAAGAAACAGAAAGGGTGGATCGCCCACGATCGCATGGCTAAGTAAGTGGCAGAGCTGGAATTTGTCCCTTCAGGTCCTTCATTTTTAACTCCAGTGCTCTCTCCACCTCAGCACAGTGTATTTAGGAGGGATTATTCATAGTAGCTCCTTCCTTGTATAAAAAGTGAAAATCCTCCTTTGAGACTTAGGGCTTGGACAGAGAAGGCATCCTCTTATGTCCAAGTCCCGTGTCCCGCTGGAGGGAGCTGAGCAGCGAGGATGAAGATCAGGCCATGTCCTCACCTTTCTCAGGTCTCATCTCACGATGCCTCCTCCCTGGGGTTCAGGGCATGGTCCGCCCTGTTCTCTGGAAGGACCCACTGTGAGACCAGTGTGGTTCTTACTTGCTGGCTGGGCAGCAGCTGTCCTAAAGGACAGGACAGTGCAAAGGAGGTAGAGAATGAATGTCATGGGCCTCTTGGAAACATGTACCCACACCAATGAGACATGGAGGTGTTTGGGGAGACAGTTTGACATGGTTTGGCAGAGCCTCCCAGAAACCATCAGTGAGCAGGGATGAGGGATGTTGCGTTGGGGTTTCACGAGAGACAGACAGTGTCACCACAGGTGCAGTCTCGCATCTGGAATTATTATAGTGAAAGAGAGAGACTACCCGCTGATGGCAAGTAGCAAAGCTTTATTGTTCAAGACCACCTTTTATAGTT